>PNEQ01106837.1:0-11410 GCA_003012365.1 Medauroidea extradentata
GACCTCATGGCACTTAGGTACTATTCGTACCAAAAGACCCCTACAACCAATCACAGCTCAGGACACGCCCCCCTAGACAACGTCTTGGCCAATCAGAGGCCTTGCTCCACCAAGGGGAGGGGGCTGCAAGGTTATTCAAATGCAGGTTAGGCCGGTTTTGCTCCCTGTTGCGTCAAAACGCCCATGCGGTCACTACTGATGTCCGAGCCCTGCCACAAGTGACTGAGTGAGTCGTTGTGTCTAGGCCGGTCTTTTCTGGAGTTATACCATTTACTCAATGATTATACAGGTTTATATCCGGACCTTCCACACTGGGACATATATTACCAATGCTGGCAGTGTTCGACACCAGTGACTCTTGAGAGCACTATGGAGTCGCTTGTGACGGTCATTGATGACTGTCACAAGTGTCCTAGTAGGACAAGGCCCTAATTATCAATAGAGACGGGAGCGCTAGAGGATGTGAGTGAATGATTGAGAGATTTTGGTCAGCGCTCAGCATCGAGGTCTTCAGCACTGGCGAGGGCTGACATGAGGTGAGTATGGAGCAGTGCTGGAATTAAAGGAAGATCCCTGACAAAATCCGCTGACCAGCGGCATCGTCCGGCAGGATTCCCACATGCGAAACTCCGAGGATCGAACCCCCCCCCCCCCCGGGAATCGAACCCGGATCGTCTTGGTGGGAGGCGCTAGAGGATGGGGTCGTATCTGCGGAGGACGGTGGAGTAGAATCTCCTCTGGACGGCAGTGCACAGCTGTACAGACCAAGTGGACACGTCTCTCTCTCGTGGTTCATCACTCACTGTCCGGGAAGGTTGAACGTTAATTAGACAACTCGCTTAACGCCCGAGTTATCGCGCATACTCTTCTTCTCCGCGACGACATAAAAGCGATTGAGTCTTTAAGGAGCTGGCCTGAGGGGAGGGGCAGGATGGCCGCAATAGAGTTCATTGCAGCCAGCGAGCGGCGCGGGCCAAAATACTTCCTCATTAGTTTTGTATACTTCGTCGCCTTTCAGCTGCTGGAGGAGATGCGGAGGCCGCGCCATCTGTCTTGTTGCGTTCGCGTCTCAGACGGCCTATAGAGTCCCCCCTGTTACGGATCGTCAATAATAATCAATGTTAGTAACGAGATGCGTCAGACGATGTGGAAGTTCTTTGTACGTTGTTGTTCTGTCAGGTTAACAAACATTTGCCAATAAATATGTTTTTATAATTAATTTTTTTGCACACATTCTAAAGTAACAGTTGAATTATTGTTGAAAGTTTAGGTAAACTGTAATAATGTCAATAACTTATACCTGAACTTACATTTTAAAGGCCCGCTGTAACCTAGTGGCTAGATCACTCGCCTCCAACAAGACGTCCCATGTACGATTCCCGGCGGGATCTTCTCCGGATTTTCGCTTGTGGGATTCGTGTCGGACAATGCCGCTGGTTGGCGGGTTTTCTCGAGGTTCTCCCGTTTCCCTCGTCCCTTCGTTCCGCCGCTGCTCCATACTAACATCATGCCATCCCTCACCAGCGCTAATGACTTAGCTGTTAAGTGCTCACCAAATCCTTTCACTTCACTTATATTTTAAAATATTTCCTTATCTGGTCTCGGACGGCATCGTGACAGGTGCTGGCGTGCAGTCCAGTCATTGGTGCTTACTTCGAGCTACATCTGTATTGAGTAAACGACATGCAATGCGCTAATTTCGAGGGCCGCGTATAATCTGAGCCTATATGCATAGTTAATTTATGCTAATGGTGTCTTTTAAAAACCTTAAAAAAAAGTATTACGAAGTTTCAAGTTGAATACCTCAACAGCTCTCTCCGCATATAAGAGGAAGTATTCACTTTTAACCAACCACTCATATTCTTTCCATGTTTTTCACAATCACCCGGACTGGGTTGTTTGAGAACGAATAACGTGTAACAAACCATGAGAGTGTGGGTCTTGTCTAGATGTGGTTTATTTGGTAAATTTCTTCTAAATAAGTCATAGTACATCAAAGTCAAAACGATAAATAAAATTGGAGTGTTTTTTTCCCAAAGCCGACATGCAAAAATAAAAAAAAAGTCAATCCGGGAAAAACATTTTTTGAAATTATGTGCGCAAATATTTTTCCCAGGTGACGCATTTCTGGTAAACTATTTATGTCACTGAAATTTCGTACATCTGATTACGGCGTGATTCGTAAGTCAGGCAATTTACTTATCTATTTGGTACATATGTATCGTTGACAGCGAGGTTATTAAAAACTAACCCATTGGCTCTGATTGTAGGAAACAGGGATGGTATCGGCAGTGGCCATTCTAGTTCACTTCGAGTGATTTCGGAAAACCTCGAAAAACTTAATTCACGATGGCCGGACCGGGAGTAGAACTTGGATACTCCCGAATTTAAGTCCATTGTTTTACTATTATTTCTGTTATTTTCTCATAAAATTGGCAAACAGTGTTGCTCATTTTTTGTTTGTCTATGCGTTGACTTCAATGATAATTGAAATTTTAATTGACGTTTCAGAGTTAATGTTTGTGTTCCATGTAGTATTTCCTGCTTCAACCGATTCGCTTTATTGTCATAAAATACGAGGATGTTAATAGGCCACTAAAATAAATACTTGTGGTTCTCACTCAGTGGAAGATCGGATGAGATATGTAAATAGTTGGTCCAGTTTCAGTTTGGAAGACTTCGTCGTAGCTTATTAGAGAAATTCAAAGATAAACGGGAGCTATTTATTCAACTTCCCCGCTATGCATCACGAACCAACCGCCGTTACTGTGAAAGATTTGAGGGCGAATATATTAATTCACACTTTTTTTTACTGCCCCAGTTCTTGTAAAAAATAGGCTAGCTTCTAATTTTGCCAGCGAATCTCTCACTCACACATTATAATTTTGTATCTCGTTGGCCAGTTATGTGTGTACCTAGCAAGTAACGTAGATATGAAGAATTTATACTGACTGACGTCCCAAAGTAAGGAAAGTAAGCCAGTAAGACTGCAGTGGCAGATTATCGCCTTGATATTATTGCTGTCATGACGAATAGCTTCAGTAACGCTAAGTCGGGGTGAATGAGACAGATTTTGCAAAATAACATTTTTTAAAATAAATAAACATTTTTTGTGTTCTAAATTGGTTTTTGTTTAAACAGTTTTTTACATAAATTTTATGTCACAGAGCATTTGTATTAAATAAACAATGTTTTACACAGACTAATCATATTTTAAAAAGTAATTTATAAATATTTTAGCTGGAGTTGTATTATACGAGTATTTTAAATGTTAACATCCGTCATATTTACTGAAGTTATTTTCTCACTCTTACAGTCATTACAACCATTATTCAGGCCTACTTGTTTTCTCTGGTTTTTCACATCCTCAGTCACTTTGTTGAATATCTTTAGACAGAGCATACGAATTTATTTATATTGAAGAAACGGGGAATTTGAAAGAAAAATGGGAAATTGAAATGTTTTAGTCAAAGTATGGTGTTTTAAACAGTTTTAAACACATTGTTTAAAATTTGGTTTTGAACATGCCAACCCTGGATTAAGATGACGACAAAGTGCAGAAAGAGCGCTGCGCGTGGGAAGGGGTAGAAAAGTACACACAATATTTCACAGCGCGGCATTTCGCCAAGTTGGCATCTCCAAGATTAGCTTTCGTGTCTCATCGTGAGCGTGCGCAGTCTTATATGTTATTTTTAATTCGTACTTTCATGGAGACATTAAACTTTGACGCTCGCTATTGTGACATGGTCGCCGTATTATTTCCTTTCAAATCAGCAGTCCTGAAACCGAAATGCGTTTATTTTATCTTTTCACATGTGCATCACAATGTAAACGTATGTTAATAATAATTCGTTAATTACTGTGTAAATCTCATTTATCAAATTCCTATTAGTGTAAATTGTGCTCTTTAAATTTGAGTGCCGTTACAATAATCGTGTTATATAATGGGCACAAAATTTTGATCAATGGTCAATGGTGTCAGTAAACTCAATAATTTTGCCTCGCCTAACAAACAGGTTATTTTCATTGGCAGCCGGTGAATACGAGCAGCGGGATTTTTATATCTCCGGTAAACTTGTAGAATGTCACTGAATGCATTTGTGACGAATATTGTATCTGCTTGAATGTTGTGTAACTTGGCTTGTTCTTTATCGCGAAGCTTAACTCCATGTGATATCAACATAGCAAATAAACAAAACCATTAATAGTGTTACAAGTTTAGCAAAAACTTACTTGTGGGCAGTTCTCTGAGTTCTTCGGGATAGAGGTCTTATAATAAGAAATAAAAGCGTTGAATTAAGTTATTGATTTACTAGCTCACAAAGCTTGCAAAAATACACAAAACAGTAATCAACTATAACTTTCACAACACCCTTAATTATTCACACAATTACTACTGTGCCACAGAAACGTTAATTAACATTGACAATTAAAGCACAACAATATTTACCATTAATCAAAGACTACAAATCACAATAAAAGTTCAGTCATACATCCAATCAACAATCTTTCAAATTGTGACAATGTACAACCTTAACAGTCCGAAGTGGTGATGGCTCATCATGTGCTGCGCAGCACCCCGAGTGCACCACTGTCTTCACACTCTAGAACTTCAGTTCGACTCCCGTCGCGCACCTCCTTTTTGTCCGTCGCCCCGCAGTAGCAGTCCTCTTGTTTCGCCCAATACTGCTTCGGAGGTATGTGTCTGCACAGTAGACTCTGACGTCACCAAGATGTTTTCACCAGTCTCTCTCCACAAGCATAGCACCAATAGCGAACTCTCCCAAATCTGTTGATTCGGGGCGTATATACTCCGGCAAAACTCCGGGGATTCATCGAATTACATGGGTCTAACAATAGACATTACATCATGCTTGGGACGTGACTTTAGCCTCGTAGGCCGGTCTCGTAGGGTTAAGGCGCAGTTGACACAGGTCTCTACGACGTAGTTCGTCGTGACTACCACCACGTAGAAGTCTGGCTTGTGAATCATGGGCTAGTCCATAAGGTGTTTCGACACAGCTTTAAACCACCCAGCCCTCAGAAATACAGCATGCAACAATAGAGTGTAATTTAAAGCATTTACATAATTATCTTGTTTTATATTTTTACTTCATAGTGTTTATTCTTTAGATATTTAAGTTGGAACATCACTAGTCATAAGTCTAGGTCACGGTCGTAGAAGAACAGGTATGGACACTCGTCTGGAAACTTGACCCCCTTGTTGTTTGGCTGTAGTTCACCAAGTTACCGAGAATATTGTGTTTTATTGGCGCTTCAGTTAGGGCGGTCGGACTAAACTCCACCCACTTCCGTTCCACTAAGGTAAACAATTTATCAAAACGTATTTTTAACATTTTATGAAATATTTCCTTCATTCACACATTTACTTTATAAATTAATCAATGGAAATAAAGTGGGCGGAGTTTGAGTCTGACCGCCCTAATTACAGCGCCAAAAAGTACGACATTCTCGGTAACTTGACGAACTACAACCAAACAACGAAGGGGTCAAGCAAAATACATTGGTAGATATGCGAGTGTCCAGACCTGTTCTTCTAGGACCGTGGTCTAGGTCTATTATAATTAAGTGACTGTTTTCTGCGTGGTTCGGTTTTTTTAGAAACATTTATTTCAAATGTATAATTATAGCTTGGGACATCAAATTTTGGTGATAAGATACTTGCTCTAGCATGTTTCAGTCCCTTACGTGCACATCCGCAGCTCAGCTTCCTGGTTATTGACAGTGTAGCTTTGTGCAGAGGCGTCTCTCATTTCACTGTGCCAGTCTGAAAAATATTACTACGAGAGACACGCAAAATTAGCGTTATCATTTGGTAGCAGACTAAACTTAACTTTTCTATACATAACAGAGCATAATTTGCGATTCAATTGGCCACGAACTTTTATGTGTTTTCACTGACGTGTGTTACGTCTTTGCAGAGATTGGCCTCTCTACCGTGTAAGCATTCTCCGCGGCAAGTCACGACAATATATGCCAGCGGAAGACGTCGAACGAGTCTAGTCAACTGTCAGAAAATAACGTAAGTTTTGCATCTCTAGCTATTACAACAATACACATCTGTGATTTGCGTGTAGGACTCCAAGACGCTGAGAATAATAAAAACATCCAATACTGGCCGTAAGCAAAGTCACACGTGTGCACGTAAGGCGTCGGGACAAGTTAGGCCGGTGCAAATATTTTTACACCAAAGTCTTGGGTTCCTGAAGATCTCTGGTAAAATGCATTACTTTGCGATAAACTCATATCTCCATAAAATCTGACAAGTAAGTGTGTCGTTATTAGTCAAATATTGCTTTGAATCATAAACTGATGCTTAACGGGTTCATAAAAATGGTCATCTAATCCGAAAGACTTTGTATATTTGTGCTAAAATGTACTGTTGTAATTTCAATGAAAATATTGTTATGATTTGTAAATAGCAAATTAAACGCAAAAGGTAAGACCCCCGCCTTAAGGCTAAACGTACGTGAGTTCTAAACAAATATACAGTTGACCTGAACGGAGAATTTTGTCAGGGCAGATTGTTGTATTGGACGTGGCTGTATCAACAACATGTTTGTCGCGTGTGTCTTCAGCGAGGAGTAAGATGAACAACAGACTCATAGTCTAGGTTTGTCTGGCGAGGTCGCGGCGCGTGGGGAGGTGATGCTGGTGTGATTAGTCTCCTCGACTTAATGATCTCTGGCACCGTTGACCTCCTTGAAAAAGGAGGGGGATAGAGGCGCCAGACACTTCATTGTCAGTGGCTGGACCACATCTGCATAGTGAGCGGGTCTGCCCGGTGCGATCCGCTCAGAGCTGCATCACGGTTTTGCAGTGGTTTCGAAAAAAACGTTTTTAACGCAAATTAATAATTATATCGAAAATTCATTCTTACAGTTTTAACATTCATATATCATCGTTTGTATCGGAATTTTTCTGTTGCAATACACCAAACGGATTGTTAGATTTCTGCCCCTGAAATATCACATATTTGTGGCCAAAAAAGCCAAAATGAAGCAAAATATTTTTTTGCTAGCAAACGGTAAATTATTTTAAAAAAAATGCTCTGGCGAAATTGTATATCGTATTATGTAATGTGTTTTATACACTTCCAATTCGTAGCTCGTGGCATGTAGTTTCAATTTGAATTGCTTAATGTCATTATGTTAATTGTTTTTCGCGGTATACATGAAGTAAAAACATGCAACCTTTGACTTTGAAATGCTACGATTGGAAAAGTAGCTGAGCTAATTTCTTTTCCCCAAGTTACGTCTGCAAAACTAACACTTTTTCATGCAAATATAAAATTATGATTTTCCCCAACTTGAACGCCACTTAAAAGACCGCTTCCGGCCTTTCCCGGAGACATATAGTCACAGTTACACTGTTGGTAGGGAAAAGTTAACTACTTGCTAGGCTTTATTGTAATATATTCATATCTTACGTTTTTCTTGCTTCTGTAGTGAGTCCTTTTCGACTGGGCCAATCCCAATTCTTGTGCTCTACGATAGAACGTCTCTGGTTCGTCTGTGAACAAAGTATCTATCACGTCACCTGCATCCAATAAAACAAGGTGCAATATGCTTAGTAAGAAAGATTCTCCCGATTTTTCACCGTCTTTTACAATTAAAAACTTTAGCATTGATATTTAACATGTAAATTACTATAACTTTCAATATGTGGCTCATTAATGAGTCTTGCACACTGGAGTTAAACACAAGCCACCTTGACTTTATGTTTCCGATAAACTTAAAACCTGAAGTCAAAATTAAGATGTTCTTGCAGCAGCGAACTCATGGATATGTTAATTACATAGAAAAAATTATATTTATAGGTATCGTTTTATTTTGCTGGCTTGGATTTCGTTGAAAATGAAACAAATGTATCTTAAATACATTCGCAAAATCTTGTAAATAGCGTTAGTGAAATATCCGTAAGTGAACTATAAGTTTTATCAATAGGTAGTGTTGAAGTTTTTATAGGCCAATCAGGATATAGTGAGCACTAAAAATACCTTGTTAAAGCTATATTTCCAGTCAATTCGTATCTTTCCGCACGTAACGGCTGGCTCTAACCTGTCTACACATCACTTGATGTTTGCGCGTTTAAAATAAAATGTGCAATCAGTATGAATCCATACCATTTAATAAACAGTTGTGTCGATTTCGGTAGATTTTGTTCCAGTATTGTTGTATTTAAATAGGAAAATACATGGAACTATAGTTCGCTGCCAACCATACAAGCAATAAGGCAACTACCTATAGTTTGTGTTGAATTATATGCAGTAACTACTAGTCATATTTTTCAATGGTTGAATACTTAGTGCTCATTTTATACCGAATGACCTCTACCATAGCCATCTTTAGTAGAAGGCAGTGGCCTTAGACCTGGCAACCCTGGACACAAGGATCAGTTTAACACTTCTTTTAGCTCTCCAAAGGCAATGGCTGTACCTGATTCGTTATTGTGCCCTACAAACCAGCGAATCAGGGGAAGCCACTGCTGTTGGCGAGACAA
This sequence comes from Medauroidea extradentata, assembly GCA_003012365.1. Classification (NCBI taxonomy): domain Eukaryota; kingdom Metazoa; phylum Arthropoda; class Insecta; order Phasmatodea; family Phasmatidae; genus Medauroidea; species Medauroidea extradentata. The sequence continues at coordinate 8,524 of PNEQ01106837.1, forward strand.
AATAAGTGTTAAAACGACCCTTTTTGGCAGGGTTGTCAGATCTAAGGCCACGGCCTTCTAATTAAGATGGCTATGCCTCTACGCGATCTGTTTTGAAATATAGTCAATGTTTTATTATTGATAGGGAGTATTTTCGGAATGTTTACGTGGTATGCTTTTATTGCAAATATATAATCATTTTAAGTACAATACTTTCGTTGTGCTGGGGAAGGCTGCATGCAGAATCTCAGAGACCTACAACCATAAAATGTCAACTTCCTGCTAAATCATTAGTGAGTACTCGCAAATAAGCTGTACTGCAGACAAACGTGTCAGTGGTCGCAGCGTCAACTAACACACAAACCTGTACAGTTCTCGGTAACTGCAAGGTGCAAGCCCACGGCAGTTCTCATGTCTGTAATACTGTTAATAGGGACACTAGTTTTTGGTGTGAGCGAAGTGAGTGAAGATAATTTTGGTCAGCGCTTAACGTCAAGGACTTTAGCGCTGGTGGGGGGTGATATGACGTGGGTATCGAGCAGCGCCGGAATGAAAAGGCGGGGGAAACGGGAGATCCCCGAGAAAACCCGCCGACCAGCGGCATCGTCCGGCACGATTCCCACATGCGAAAATCCGGGGACCGACCCCACCGAGAATTGAACCCGGATCCCATTGGTGGGAGGCGAGAGGATTTGACCTCTCGACCACCTCGGCCTCTTTCGTAAACAGTTTTTTTTACGAAAGAATTCCTCGTGCGCCCATTGTGCCAACGTACGAAAAGAAAACACTTCAGACACACGTTGTTGAGACTTGGTTCGACTGCATTACAGGGCATCGTTTCTCTTCGTTGGCGACAGCAAGGAAACTTGAACTTGACGACGTCCGTCAGTTCTGTAACGACATCTCTCGAGCGATCGTCGCCGCATTTCGTCGCCTGTGAATGAGGAGGCGCAGTGAGGATGTCGTAACTTCGCCTACACGAGACGTATTATTGCCCTCATCATCAGATTATTGGACGAGCCTGTTCAGTGATACAGCTGATCGTAGTCGATGCCGCCTAGGCGTTACCATAATACCTACTAAAACGTCCTTTTTCCTTGTAAGGATTATGTGATTATTGCTTGTTTAAGAGCTAGGACCACACCACCTTGGACGTATGTTTGTCACAATATGCATTACAAGTATTCTATTTCGTTTTAACCACCCACTATAACTGATTCGGCACAAAGTGAACACTCAAAAAAGCCCTGCTTAAGTTCTTTTTCCAGCCAATTCGTATCTTTCCACGCGTTACGGCTAACGATGGGAAATTTCTAACATCTCTGGACACATCACTTGATGTTTGCGCGTGTAAGATAAATTGTGCACTCGGTAGGTAGGCTACCTACATATTTTAGTAAAAAAAAATATTTATTATATAAAATTCGGTTATGTCGCTTTCGGTTGGTTTTGTTTCAGTATTATTGTATTTAAATAGAAAATACACGGAACTATATTGCGTGATTTCGCTGCCAACCATACAAGCAGTAAGGGGACTATTGGTAACGTTGCATTATTTGCAGAAACGGCTAGTGATATTTTTTAAAGGTTATATTTTTAGTGCTCACTTTATTGCGTACAACCTATAGACGAATTGCGTACCTAAGTTCACTGAAAGTTGGTATTACTTGCTAGTCGCATTGTTTTGACTCGTCTGCAGAAAATAGTTTTATCTAGGGGTTACTCGTTATAAAGAAAGTAGTGGTATTAGTAGTTTGATCAAGTTTTAGAAACTAATATATATATTTCCGTGTTGTGGTGTTATGTGAAAACGTTAAACTAAACATACAGCACTAAACGGATGAATTTTAGGGGACAAGGGAGGACTGATTCAGCTTTAGGTCATGATTCTTAATTTCTACTGCTTTCCTTCTCTCTCTCTCTCTCTCTCTCTCTCTCTCTCTCTCTCTCTCTCTCTATATATATATATATATATATATATATATATACTTTTTTAAATTCATAGACGAGAACATATATCAACAAACTGTTGCACAATTTTTAAAAATAGTTTTTACTGCGTAGTCTAAATTTTTTCTAGACAAAAAATACAGATTTGGGTATTTAGTTTATTAATGATAAATTTCTTAATTGAATAATTAGCTGAAACAATTGTATATTTTGCCTTGGAAAAATTAGTTACCGTAGTATACATTGTTTCTTAAAAAAAACTGTGCAACAGTTTTTCTGTATATGCTCTCATTTACGATTTAAAAAACCATTGTCGTGAAAGCAGTGGAAATGATTAATCATGGTCTTGAAGTCGTAACTTTGTGTCAAATGTGAATAATTTCGTGAAGAGATACAGACAGAAATTCTCTCTTTCTATCTCTCGCTCGCACACACAAAACTAACCACTTAGATAGGATAAAACACTAGATACGTCGCTGACATTGGCTTGAATTTCGGAATATCAAGATGCGAAGATAACGCCTTACGCCTTTGGGACTTTTGGTCATGCATTTAATCGTCGAATCCTAAGTAAATCAAACATGTCTGTTTTTTTGGTTCTGGTGTATGTTTGTATGAGCTTGTGATCTGCCCTTCGATTGCTAGGAAGATCGGAAATAAACATAGCCAGAGCACTTGAAACATGGACGAAAGCTTTCAATCAACAACACCCTGTAGTATGAATGCACTGAAAAATGCAGGCTCCGGGCGTCAGTCCACTATATTGTTGCGTGCCATGTTCCTGGAGGCCAGTGGTCGGCGGCTGTTTCGTAACACCTTGAGGGCTGGCCGATGACTCAAAGCCCGGGTGGCTCATAGTGGGAAACCCGCCTAACCTACGTCATAGATACCTGTCCCAACTGCGTCTTAACCCTTCAAGGGCGGCCGACGTGACAGCCAGAACGTCCGAAACATGATG
>PNEQ01106838.1:0-11410 GCA_003012365.1 Medauroidea extradentata
AAAGTGGGGATGGACACGAGGTAATGATGGAGTATTGGAGGCCCTACCAACCAAGGACGCTGCAGCTCCTGGCTCAGTTTTGAAGGCCATTTTTTGCAGATGTGTGACTGGTTGTGAGGGACGATGCGGTTGTCGAAAAGCTGGGATTAAATGTACACAAGTCTGCGGTAACTGTCAGGGTGCTTGTACCAATGGAATTTCACCAGAAGATGAGGTTCTCGATGAAGATTTTTTGCCCGAAGAAGATGAGTTTTCAGCTATAACCCCACCCAACAAGAGTAGTTCGGCAACTCCTTTGTTATCTGCACCCAGCACCAGCAATACACATGTAGCAGACTTCAGCTGGGATCATTCGGCATGAGACCTCCTGGCAGAACTTCTAGCCTGCTACATGGTGTCTGCTGTTGCCATCATCAGTGTCTTCATCCATCCTGTCTGCATCATGATGGTGAGTGTTCCGTATATCTTGTAGTATTAGTGTTTGTCTTCTAGAATAAAAGGTTTGTAGGGAACATGTTTTTTTATAGTGTTGAGTTAGTGTGATTATCACCACTTACTCTGCAACATTCCAAAAGTATTACTGACGTTTGACCATATTATGTTTAAAAGTGCTTATTTGGAGTATCTACATTATATTCACAGAATCTGTGCGAAGTTAAATTTATTCACCAAATGTTTTCTGAACTTATTTCTGGACGACACAGTCCTTCCAATGTCATCTGCATGTTTGTTATTTGTCAACAATTCTACAGGATGTTTTAAGATACGGTTTAAAAATTTATATGTATATATGTTGTGTAAACATTATGCATTTAATATATTAATATTATTCGGTAATAAGTCTCGTTCGCCAAGCCATTAGCAGTATAGTGTAGTGTAAAATCTCCAATAAGCAACAATTTAAAAAATTAGACTTTTGTCCAACCTCGAATCTACTAAATTATTAATCCTACAAAAAAACTAATAAGACGTTTTTTGTAGGAAATTTTGTCTTCTATAATTTTGAATCAGAAGCATTTTTTTTCTAGGAACAGTGGTTTCGGATCTTTTTCCAAAAAAACTTTGAAAAATGACCTTTCATTAGGCCCCCTGCCTACGGCTCACATCCTACCCTCGGGGACTTTTAGTATGTTGTAGAGTAGGTATTCATGTATAACTGTACCAAATTTCAAAACTCCGGGATTTTTTTCTCTCGAAATATTTAATTTGACTGGGCTAGTAATCCAACACGTGTAACATCGGCCAATCTTTATCAGTGCCTTGGCTCCAACACACGCTACATCGGCTACGTGATGCTGTAATGAATACCTGCGCGCGGAGAGCGCGCTATCTGTGGGCAGACGCCTGAACTACATCGTCTCTAACCGGTGCGAAATTCTTCTTGAAAGGCCTGTTACGAGACTTGCGGCGGAAGAGATTTTGTATTTGTGGTTGCCTCTGCATGCATCTCACAGTTTCCAAACTTATCAACACAAATGTGTTGTAGATTGGCGTTTTTTGGTTTTTCGTTTCCAGTGAAAATTTGTTAGTATTCGTCTACTAAACTTCGTCATTTTCAAGGTTACGTAATTAAAAATATATAACTTATGTCGAAATTTCGAACAATGGCAATCTAAGATGAAATCTTACCAAATATATTAATATTACCCAGATTTCAATATGTGTAATTGTTTGCACAGGATATCTTGGGCCGTAAACGTCGATTTTGCGGCTCGGAGCTACATGACCCACACAGAGAGCTGGGTTAGCTGACGACATGCAGTAGCTAGCTCTCCACAAATAACTGCATCTAATAATGTATGGGATGAATTATCATTCGTCATATAATTAATTAATGGACGACTTGAAATGAGGCGGAGTTCCAGTCTGGTGTGGGATACAATTCCTACCTCCATGGATACCGCAACCGAACATAACCTTCATACAGGCGTTTGGCTTCACACGTCCAGGATGAGATGTATTTAAAGAAAATTGATTATTTGTTTGGAATTTGCTGCTTTTTTCAGGTAAACATTGATCTTATGCATTTCATATCTTAACCATGAAATTAAACTAATATTTCTTATACTTATGTGCAAGTCTATGAGTGCATACAATTTTTTATTTCTGCCAAGACCAACTAACAAATCAGCATGCTAGTAAACAAGCTTTGTTTCCCGCAGTACTCTCCCCCTGCGGTGTGACGTCAGAGGGTGTGTACCTCAAGTCGTGCGTTATGTATGGGAGGATACCCTAGGGCCAGAGAAAAGACCCTTCCTCCTCCACCAACGAAGTGCAGACTTTACTACTGGGCGACCGCCCACGTAAACTTCTGCTTGCCGCAGCTCTATAACGGAACAACAATAAACAGAACGACTGGCTACCATTTCGCTCTGCGCAGATGCACCTGCTCCCTCTCCTTCACCAACAAAACACGGCGACCAACCAGGCCCGCAGAACTCCAAGACGCGATGGGTCCGGGCGAGTCCACTGCTGCTGTATAAAGGGATAGGGATGTTCATTCCAACAGCGATGGCGGCCGAGTGCGGATGTATATTCAACAGGGACTTGAAAAATTCGCGTTTTATTTTAGGTAAAAGCTAGAATTTCACCAGCTCAAAGTTCGTGTCACTTTCACAATTGGTCCTTGACTTGCCTGACACGTCGTGTAAGTTGCTTTTCCAATAATATCACTGTATCAGTGAGCAGCCAATGAACAGCTGCTGTTTGCTGGAGTGAACATACAGAATGTCCGTACAAATTATCACTACGACTTCAACTGTAAATAAAAAAATTATGAAAGGTGATAGAAGCATGCAGTTTATTGCATTTGAAAGAAAAACTCCCAAAGTTTTATATGAATGTTTATGATTATCAACGTCATAATTTCTACTTTTTGTAAGTTTTTATGCTGATCCACCACAATGACCACTCCTCAAGAGAAGGCTCAATGCGTGTCTTGGTTTATCGAGACCAAATCGGACACACAAGCGCAACGAAGTTGCAGGACAAAGTATGGAAAGGACCATCCTGCACGATCCACAATACGAGACTGGTATAGGAGGTTTATGGACACTGGCAGAGTGCTGCATGAGAAGGGCGCCGGCCGACCACACACAAGTGCCGGGGGCCGATTAAATATCGCCACCTTCTATTTGCACCGACGCAGCGCAACGCAAGTGCAAATCAAGATAAACGGGTCCTCTATGGCTTTGCATGAGTAAATAATTCCAAGGCAGCGCAAGCAGACGCAACGCAGGTGCAAATTTTGCGTTGCATCCATAAAAAGCGATATTTAATCGACCCCCTGAAAACGTTGACCATGTACGTGCTGCGTTTGAGCATAGCCCTGGAAAGTCAGTTCGTACTGCTTCAAGACAACTGCAGTTACCCCGATCAACGGTACACAAAGTCCTGCACAAGCAGTTACGACTCTGTGTGTACAATGTGCAGCTGGTTCAATCTCTGCAACCAGATGATTTACCACGGCGTACTGAATTCGCTGCTGACGTGTTGCAACGCATTGACAGGTTCTCAAGCGAGTTGTGTTCAGTGACGAAGCGACATTTCATGTGTATGGTGTGTTGAACAGACATAACGTTCGAATGTGGTGTGAACACCCCCACCTATCACAAGATATTTTGCGTGACAGCCCAAAGGTGAACGTGTGGTATTGTGTCATGTTTGATCGTATCCTCGGCCCGTTATTTTTCATCGAAAGAACAATCACAACCAATGTGTACCTGGGCATGCTCATCGAATGTATGTGATCCCACAACTGGAAGATATGCAGCCAAATATGATCATTCAACAAGATGGTGCACCTCCTCACTGGTGTTTGGCTGTGCGAGACTTCCTGATTCAGCAGTTTCCTGGACGGAGGGTTGGCAAAGACGGCTCAATTTCTTGGCCCCCTCGTTCGCAGGATATCACGCCGGTCGACTTATAGTGGGGCTATCTTAAGAACATCATGTACAAGATCCCTGTTGCCAATTAGGAGGAAAAGTGGCAGAGAATCACTGCTGCCATTGAGACTGTCGATGAGGGCATGCTGGCGCGGAATTGCAGGGGCTGGAGTATTGTTTTGATGTGCTTCGGGCAACCAAGGGTGCACATGTAGAATACTATTAGTTGTGTATAGAAACTTTGAGAGTTTTTCTTTCACATGCAACAAACTGCATTCTTCTATCACCTTTCGTTATCTTTTTATTTACAGTTGAAGTTGTAATGATAATATGTGGACATCATGTATATTCTTGGAGGCTACCCTACAGATCAGTGAATCCGTGAATTTTTCCGGTCGTTAATGAAACTGGTTCAAAAATGTTGGTCGTGTAGCAGCAGCGCAGATGGGTAGTTCAGTCATCAAGTGTCAGAATGTCAAAGCTGCTAGTCGAATTAACTCTGCAGCAGGATAAGTAGCTGTAGCTGTTCACGCGAAAAGCAGTCATAATTGAGTTTGCCCCTGCTACTAACAGTGACTTCGCCTGCGCCTTATTTCTTTATAGTTCCAGCAAAGTTGACGTTGTGAGGTAATTACAGAATTCTAATTGTAAGAGGGTAATCGAATGAAATGTGCAGTTTACGTGCAATGAAGACTGATTCCTCTCGATCACAACAATTTGAGATGGTGCTCATACTTGTTTTTCAAAACCTTCACTTGAAATTAAAAGTTTCATTAGACAGTTTTGGCAGGATAATATTTTGGAGAAATATGAACTTACTTGGTGCCCAAACCGTGAGGGTAGTGAGATGGTATACGTGGAATGACGCTGTTGAGGAACTTTAATGGATAGTGGAAAGAATAATACATTTTTACCATTTTCCTTATAAAATAAACTCTTACATTAATTTTTTTAGGTACTTACGTTAGCATCACTCTGGCGCGAACACCACCCAATACGTATCTCTACTGGTTTGATAAGTGTCATCAGCTGATAGAAAACAAATGTTATACATTTTCGCCTATTTAGATGTCAAATTTAAAAAAAATTCTTAAATTCACACCTTAAATATTGGTTCAAGTATCCAAATTAAGTGAAAATCACGACGATAGATCGTTCAGTCGAAGCAAAATCGATCATTCATTAAAAAAACCTCTGTAGAGTACTAAGAGTTTGAATTTTGAAAAATCTTCAAACCGTTTCCCGGCCACTTATCTAATCATCATCCTGAAGCAAAAATATACTGAATATTTCGATGGGTTCAATTTATATCGAAGATGTATCTAAAACACATTTCAGGTCTTTTAATCACCTAAGAGACTGAATTTCGAAAAACCCTTTAATCACATTTTAGACTTCTTTACTGGTGTCTCTTAAAAGTGAAAAACTCGACAATAGCCCGCTGGGTTCAAGATATATCGACGATTATTTGAAAACACATTTCATAACTTTTCACTCATTTTCACCTCCTTGGTTGGGGAATTTCGAAAATTCGTGAAATTACTTTTGAGGTACTTGAGTAAACATCAATCTGAAAGAAAAATAACTCCGCTATATAAAATATCAATGTGGTTGATATATCGAATGTGAACCGAAATCAAATTTTACTATTTTTTACTATTCAGGACCGCTTTCGGTAAATATATTTAAATTGTATATTAAATATTTACATAATCATCAATCTAAAGCAAAGAGCACTTCGATTTCTTGATTGGTTTAATAGATGTGGTGGAATAATCGAAAACACGTTTCACGTATTTTCACCCATTTAATTAAAGAATTTCGAAACGTATTGGAGTCACGTTATAGTCGTAACCAATTGATGTAAAAATCACGATGTTAGCGAATTGTATTCCAGTGATCTAAACGTTTCATAAAAAAACATGTTTTCCCCCATTTTACTGCTTGGGGGTTGAATTAAAAATATCCTAAAACTACTTCTTGGATATTTACGTAAGCAACGATTCGTTAGATAACGATACCTAATCAGAAACACGTTTAAGATCTTTTTATCCCTTTAAATGTTGAATTTAGAATAATCCTGAAAATGGCTATGTATATGTATGTCGAATTAAAGTAAAAATCACTATGATTTGCTATCGAGTTCGAGTTCTATCGACGTTCCTTTGGAAATACACTTCACCGTATAAAGGGAGAAGGGCCAAAGAAATGCTGGGAAGGGTATTTAAGGGCGTTAGTAGTGCAGAGACAGAAAAGTTGTGCATTACAATAATACGACTAATATTAAAAGTATGCAGCAGGAGAGTGGGACCTGTACGTGGGATTGTAGATATGGGAGCTGGAGGAGGTTCAACGAGGAGCACTACAGTGGATGAAGGATAACTGGAGAAGGCAAGGGCAGGCTGGTGAGGACGAAGGGAACTTTCGGCCATCTAGTGCTGAACGAACTGGGGTGGAATTCATTGAAGGTAAGGCGAAGAGTTGAAAGGTTGGTCAGGATGTACAAGGTGGTGAATGGAGAGGGAGATTGGGGCAAGTTAGGATATTAACTATTCGCAGAGGAAAGGGAAATTATACCATGTAACGTCTTTTAATTTATGCTTTGATGAAAAAATTGGCACTCTGAGGTAAAACCTCACCACATGCACATGTAAATGTGATTTGTTTACAATTTCATGTTTTGCATTATGCTATTTTAATAGATTCTTTTATGCCATTGTACCAAGTTGTCTCTCACTGACGCTGTCTCTAATGGCCTTGTTGTCGATGAGATATAAAAATCTGTTTAATTTAATTTAAATCCCTCACCCTAGGATGTCAGCAGTTTAGTGGCCCTACTGCTATAAATGCCATATGAAACTTTCGGGCTGCATGGCCCTGATGCTCAGGTGATATTGTTGAATCGATGGACTGTTTGCCCCAACGGCCTAAGTTGATCTAGTGGCATCTCTGGGCGAAGCCCTTGTTGAAATGCAGCAATTTACTGCACACAATTGAGTTGACTTCCTATACCTCTCAATATTAATTAAAAAAAAAAAAAAAAAACTAGACTTAGTTGCGGGACGTATCCTCAACAAAGCGGGTGAAGTCAGTAGTACTGATGCAACTTATGAGTAAAATGAAACACGGTATTGTTGCACACATGTGTAATACACTTATTCCTTAAGTAGGGAGCATTCACACTACTTGCTCGTACTCAACTGGGGCCACAACGTAAACGGTGAAAAATTACGCTAGTTAAAAATGGAAATTACTTTGAAGTTAAAGTGGCATTTAAAAACAACCAGGTAAACACATCCATCTCAGGGGTCAGAAATAAGATTTCATTTCTCATTTCTATTTCGCTTGCTATATTTTGCCGTCAGAATTATGCCGTAATTTTCCCTTAGGATCAAGACGTTCACTAAACTTTAAACTTTCGTAATTTATCGTATCATCTAATGGTAATTTATCAGTTTTACTTGTCCTATTGCCAGTTTACAACATTTATTTTTATTTTATTTATATCACCCAATGGACATGGATAGTTAGCAAATTGCTCCTGAGTGTAGGGGTTGTCATTAATGAATACATATCTACAATACAATACGAACACTACATACAATATACTATATACAATCTTAAGATGGTTGAACAATTTTCCAGTACAATTTTCGTACAGTGGTGTGTCAAAAAATAAATATTAGGGATATGACTTTGTCATTAAATATATTTTATTATTAGGTACACACGATTTTAGCGAAAGGGTTTTATCTCAAGCTAGGTTTCAATACGATACCTTTCCTTAGATTAATGGCGATTTCTTTCGGTTTCTGGAGAGCTTGATGCAGGTCCGTGGGACCCCGAGAGAGAGGGACCCCGTGTGGGATAGATGGATTTAGCAGAGTTGATTAGTTTATAAGGACTGCCTTCCTAGCCCTGAGGAGGGTTGCGTAGGAGATTGAAACGAGTTTTGACAGAGTTAATATATAACAGAGAGTATGATTCGTTAATAACGCTTACTTGTGAGAGTCAGAAGATAGGGCCACACGTGTGTGTTCGTGGACAAGCCAAGCCCTTTTTCAGACCAACAGGGATATTTTTTAAAGTTTATTCTTACAATGACCAACGCGAAGGCTGGCTATTTCCTCGCGATGGAAAAAGATAATAGTAAGTGACCATATTACACTTCATATTTAACACTTCAAAATCGTGAAAAACCTCTCATTTAAAATAGATTCGAGGGAATGGTTTTAAATATTTACATACATTATTAAATTATTTAAGTCCTTAGTAAACAAAGTATGGAGGAGAATAATATTCTTTGTCAAACACAATAAGATGTGACCAATTGCTTTTTGTCTTCAATGGTTAGCTAGTTTCTGTAAAATCAGTAACGGTAAAATATTGTTCAGTATGCTTAATCACTCAAATAGTATATTTGTGATGATTTTTTCCATATAAAAGTTTAAACGAGGTTTAAAGTTGTTCGTACGAAAATTTATTTGTACGGATGTTCAATTTGTAGAAGTACTGCATTGGCATGCAGGCAGCATTTGAAACATTTAATGACTGCTGGAATATAACTTATTTCTGCAACATAGCTAGTGCCCATTGTAGACCCATAATGTGTTTCCCTTAGTAAACAAGTCATATTCACTGTTGCCTGTACATGGGATGTCTGCATTATCACAAATCTTCACACATTACAGTACAAAATCTCCTTTGCTGAACACAGAAATGTAAACATCTGACTTCACTGTACACCATTAATATATTGCACAGTATGGTTAAGTAAAATTTAAAGACGGGCAATTCAGTCCATCACAATGAACATTTAAAACTAAACGTCGGTTCATTCGTGATTGATTAATTATTGTAACACAGACACATCAAGTAAACTAATTCGTAGATGTGATATAATTAATTCAGAATCATATACTGGTGCTATATTCTCAATAATTCTTACAATGTGCTTCACAAGTAGTACAAAATACTGTATTCGACAGCATATTAAAATTCACTACTTCCTAATATAAATATAAAACAGGAACTTCAAACGTACAGTTTGTCAGTCCATTCAAACTGCCCAGAAAATAAATAAGGAAACATTTCAGTGGAAAAATCGTTCAATTGACAGCCTTCGCAACTGTCAGAAACTTACTGTGATATGTTGTAAATTATATTAATAAAAAACATTTCAACTATATGCAACAAATATTATCTAACATATAACATATTTACAATTGGATACGACTATATTGTGGACATAAAAACACATGAACAACAAATACAGAAATTGTTATTCAAAAACATTTACACTAATACAGCTGCTGCTGACGACTGCTCGAGAAAGCTGGAAAATAAATACTAGGAAAACAAACACAGATGCACGTATCTGCGAACGCCGAGTAAAAGTCAGTTCGCAAGGCTATCACAGTTACAATTCAATGACAAAAACGAGGACCTTACTATGCATATTTTCCGAAGATATCCGAAGTGGGTTATACGTACGTAACTGCCAACCTTTAATAACTAACTACAAAAACTCTATTGTTTTCACTCTCGTTTCGGTCGACATTCCAGGCGTCATATTTTCTATTTAATTAATTTGTTTAAGGCTGTACTAGGTTTCAAGGACGGATTTGTTAAATGCAATAATGATTCTTAATGAAAATATGCTACAACAAAATTTGTCTAAATATTAATTACCTCTTTTGATATAATTGTTATTAGCCTACGAACCCGACATATTAACAAAAAAAAAAAAGAACAAGAACTGCTGTAACTGCCAGTATCATAATTCAATTATGTAAATTAAATATATATATTTAAATATTTTCAAAGAGAAAAACTGCACAGTAATAAGCTGTATGCTCATGTAAACTAATACTACAAACACACAGCATACAGTAAACACACACAAATATTCAATATTTGTTATCTCATAAGCTGTAAGAGAGAGTAGAAGGTTGACTTCGGGTATCTTCGGTAAGGCTTCGTTTTCCTTATTCAAATGGCGGCCTCTGGTGACGACAGCAAGTGCGGCGTTGCGAGAGCCTTGGAAGCGGTGCTGGGCCTGGCTGGCTGTCACGCCATATTGTCATTGGCGCGAGAGTGCTGCCCCTGTCGACGTCTGCGGCGGCGACAAGCGATCAGGGTGGTGACCGCAACTCCGGCGGCGAGTATGGTCGCCACTGCGATCACCACGCTCAGCACGATAGACGACGTGTCGGGCGGCTGCGTGTCGCAGTCCACAGCTGTACAGAGACAACACGGCTTGCTTCGATGTACAAATATAGAATATAGGCGATTCGGAATAAAGTAAGCACTAAAACAAGCCCTGCTAAAGTTCTATTTTCTGCCAATTCGTATCTTTCCGCGCGTAACGCCTAATGACGGGAAATATGTAATAATAAATTTTGCAGTTGGCAGGAACCTATTATACAGTTTGGTAAAAATATGTTTGTTAATTAAATGAAATACAAGAATGTCAATTCTTGTTTATTTTGTTTCAGTATTGTTGTGTTTAAATTAGAAAATACATGGCACTATATTGAGTAACTTTGCTATAGGTGATTCGGGATAAAGTGAGCACTCAAAAAAGCCCTGATTAATTTATATTTTCTGCCAGTTTATATCTTTCCGCGGTATGTAAACGTAAACATTGCCACGTGCTTTAATTTACATAGGCTTGTACAATGTTTATATCTACACTAGCAGTCCCCCGCGGCTTTGCTCGCGAGTATTATTCGTAACTGATAATATTTACTTTAACTGAAAAACCTCTTTGTACACAAGATTGGTACTTCAGTCATCAAGTGTTAGAATGTCCAAGCGGCTAGTTGAACTAATTCTGCAGCACGATAAGTAGCTATAGCTGTCCACGCGTAAAGCAGTCTTAAGTTTGTCCCTGCCACTAACAGCGACTTCGCCTGGGCCTTATTTATAGCCCTGCCAATTTGAGGTTGTGGGGTAATTACAGACACCTAAGGTAAGAAGTTAATCGAATGAGAAACATCTGTTTACCCTGTGCACAACCATTGGTGACGGTACCCTCAATTATATATTTTCAAAATATTAACTTTAACTTTATTGACATTACAAAGTTTCAGTGGGTAAAGGTTTCGCGGAAACGTATTTGGTGCCCAAAACCTGAGATTAGTGAGATGATACATCGTCGTTTTACTGCCAAAAGTGACAAAGTCAAAATGAGATAAAATTATAAACATGCTAAAAATATGTATATGTTCTTCACGAACAATTGCCAAAGTTTAAAGTCTATTCGTCGTTTCGTACTGTTGTGTCACAGTATAGTGACATACCACATTTTTGTTAATATCTACAATTTAATACTGTTTTTAAACGAAATAGCATTTATGACTTAATCACTTTTGGCAGTATACCGACGATACGTCAGCTGATATTGTAGAGGAACCTAAGTGGAAAGCGAACTGCAATTTTACCCCTTTTAAAGACTACATGTAAATTGCACTAATTCGATCTGCCTTGTAGTTTTTGTGTGTCAGAATTGAACGTTTGCACGC
>PNEQ01106839.1:0-11411 GCA_003012365.1 Medauroidea extradentata
TGTTCGTGTTTCGTGTTGTTTCTTCGCTATTTTTAACCTTGTAAGTTTTTTTATTTATAAACCACGGGCCTCAATGAGCTAAAGGCTCTTGCAAAAGAGGCAATACATTACAATTTGCTGGCTAAGGCATGGGCATGAGTTGTACAATTGTAGTCTATATTTACTTGATACTAATCTGAAATAAAAACTAACATTTACATATAACAACAAAAAAAGAAGGAAGAGAGTAAAAAACCTAAATGGATTACGTACCCTTACGTATACAAAACAATGTGGTAAATGAAGTATCCTATTGTGCTGCATAAGTGTCATTCTTTTAAAAATGTGTTTATATATTTTTTTTAAAGGTTAATAATATATAAATATTTGCACCCAACTTATACAATTTTCTGACTACTTGCAATAATTTTAATGTATTTTTGAAAACTTGAAATTGTTTGTTATATATATGTATAATAACTTGTATTTGCCTTGTTTTTTTTATGTATTTGTGTCAGTATTGAAATTTTCTTTAAGTATTTGTAACAAGTTATAACCTATCTATTCTGATGTATCCATGACTACTCCACTCTAGTAAGCGCTAGAAATACGAGAGGTTATGTAAATAAATAAATAAAACTAGAACGCATCATACTCGGGTTACTTTTTGTGCGCTCAAACTGACGTTTTTTTGAACTTCCCAGACTAACCTCGTGACTTTTTATAACCGTCCTATAATGCATATTTCAGGGATTCCGGAGTTTTAACTGTGATAGACGTAATTGTTTTTCATTTAAATTCCTAAGCATTCTATTTTTTCTTACGTTAACGCGATACGAATTACTTACAATGACTCAAGTTTTCTTTTCCTCGAAATTCTCTTCCTTCCACTCCACATTTTTTTTTTTTTTGCTCGTCTTCCGTTACTGAGAACCTAGATCCTGCACAGAACCTGTTCGACCAGCACACGATCTCTTGAGAAAGCGCTGAACTTCCAGGACGTGGCCATTCGTGCCGTCTGGACAATCCCTGCCTTTGTTTGCAGTAAAAACTTCATGTTTCGTAAAAATTTCATTTACTACTCCAAGGAATGCTATGAAAAAAATCATGAACATTAACAGTTATAACGCGGACTAAGTTACGTAGCGATTTTACAAAATAATGCCTACAACGGACACAAAAAAATATTTTCACCTGCCGGCGATGTAGCGCCATAAGAAAAGCATTGGGAAGAGTAGTTTCATTTCGATTATAAATGTTTTTAGGATGACCGTAAAGTCCAGAGTCATTTATATAAATAAACGTATAAAGATAATACTATGTGTCACAAAGTTACGAAGGGATTTTACGATATAGGCCCGGGTTTGGGTTTTAAAAGATATTTTAGCAAGAACTGTAGAAACTCGCACCCAAGCCCTTAAGTTCATGTGGTTGACACCGATTTTTAATAATATTGACTGTAGCAGTTTAAAAAAAAAATTGGTTACAATATTTTACATAAAATTAACTGTGTTAATTTAACTTAAAATGTAACAATTTACACAGATTTTCATCTTAATAAAGAGTTACATGTAAAACCATTATATTTGTAAAACTACCAAAGTATATTTACATTAAATAGCATTACATTAAATAGTTTGCTAAGACAACTGAAGAAAATAAAAATGTTTCTTTAAGTTCATCATTTTTGTATGTAGGCTATTGTACACATGTTAGTACAGCTTTTATTCTACAAATAATTTTTTTTTCTTTTGGTGCTCTCATTTTAATAGACAATACATACTTAAAATTATATAATAATTGGTATGTTGTTGAAACTTTTTTCTTGTGTGAAAAGGAATTTGTAGTGTACAGTGTAAAATGGTTATTCTATCGGCAGTTCACATCGGAACTTTTCTACGACCAGAAGCTGGTGAGCAGTGGAAACCAGCCTAGACACGAGAAGTTCTATCCACTGACATTCTTCACAGCAAGAGGCGAGGATGTGCAAGATATCAACTCAACAGCATTCTATAACAATGCTGAGGTAAGGAGTTGTCTTGTTTTAACTTGTGGATGTGTCAGCTTGTTAGGTCCAGTGCACATTGAACCACGTGGATGACTTACAACCACTGGTAACTACCGTATATTGACATATAATAACCACATTTCTAGCTACAAAGACACTCACTGCTCAGCTACCTTTATAGTGGTTCTTACTACTGCTTCAGTATGGAAAAAAAAGGAAAATGCTTGTTACCATAAGCCTTTGTTCTATAACAGCTTTTAGAGTTTAATTCCATTTTATTTGCCTTCGTGGTTCCCAGGAATGGGACAGTAAATTTATTGCAGCGATAAAAATAATTTTTGACAGTTTTTAACAGGAGTGTTTTGCAGGCTTTCGTGGCCGTTGTCTAGATGAATATCTTGGTTTCTGGGCCAGACTTTCCATAAGTGCGATCCTGATGATGCCTACTGAAATGTGTGGCGAAACGTCGGTTCCTGAAACCATGAAGATGCAGCTCCAGCCCAGAAGCCAAGATAGTCAATTTTTGACAAGTTTTGACCAGTAAAGAAACAAATAATACCGTATATACTCGTGTATAGTGCGCACCACGATTTTTGCAACAAGTTTTAGGGGAAAAAATTCAAGCACCTTAAAAAATATCATGGGAGTAAGAGGCAGTGTTGCAGCGTGAGAGAGGCTCTGATGGATTGGCCAAGGGGGGAGGAGGGAAGGAAACGTGGCTAACAAAGAAAAGAAAGAGGAAAAATGATATTCACACTGGCTAGAGAGTGATGACGGAGAGAATGTTGGTGAGCTGGGGGGAGGGGGTTGTGGCTTGCCTCTCTCCCTTGTCCACAGCAATCTATAAATAGCCTGCCAAGGTAGCTTGCTGCCTGCCTGCAGCCAGCTCACTTATGTGTGTGCGCCACTTCCAGCTAGGGGTGTGCGATATGTCGACATGTCGAAGTCGACATTGACATGTAACACATGTCGATGTCTTGACATTTATCTGATAATATTTTCGATATGTCGATGTCGATACGTGTCGAAGTCGACATTTATTGAGGTCGACACATGTGTCGAGGGTCGACGTGTCGAGGTTCGACATGTGTCGAGGTTCGACATGTGTCGAGGTCGACGCATGTGTCAAGGCCGACGCATGTGTCAAAATCGACATATGTCGTGGGGTATTGGCATTACTGTGCATTTGCGTGTGACAGGATAGGGCTCGCTACGTCTTCATATTACTTTATTTACCTCTGTTCGCTTTCGGCACACGTGTGGGCTGGGGCCTAGGAACTGACACCAAGAAGGTATCCCACACATTTTTCCTAATCGAAGTAAGGCGGGTCCAGTCCAGTCCACGTGTTCGTGCCTTGCGGTCTCTTGCTTCAGTTTCATCTTTGTCCTCACATCGCGTCGCATGTAATGAGCTACGTTCGGTTTAATTCAGCGTTGTACCACTAACTTATAGAATTATTTTTATTGAAAGTTTCAACTGTTTTCCGTGACGTTCATATCGTCATGACGGATGAAAGTCATGAAACGAACGTTGTTTGTGTTGATGTAAATGATTGTGAGACCATACACGAGTCTACCACTACCGGCGGGAGTCCGTATTAGAACATTTTCATAATATTCAAAAGATCATAAGGCCAAGTGTATATAGTGTGGACACGTTGTCAAACGCATTAAGGGAACCGACCACCCACATATTAGAAGCTGAAAAACTACGGAGCTGTAAGGTTGACCTTGAAGCGTGCATCAAATGCCGCGACACCATTATGAGCAACTAAGTTCAGTGCAGGTCGCAATCTGAGTTTCACATACATGCGGTTAGTACATTTTGAAGTACTGTGACGCGTCCTCTTGCGTCTGCTGCGTGTTGCTGTGGTCTATTGTTTGTTTGTTGGCACTTGGCGTTGAGGTTATGTGGCTTGACGTGCGCCGGATAGCTCAGTTTAGTCATTTAAAAGGAGACGGAAACTATTGTTATGATATTGCAAATTAGACTCACGTAATAAGGCAACTGTTTGTTTATTTTATAATTTTATCTTTTACATTTTTTTTGCTTCATGAATATTGTACAACTGACGGTTTGGTCAACACACAAATAAACGGGAAAATGGTCAGATGTCCGGCGTTACCATGCCCGAACAAACAAAATAAATACGAACCACTTGTTCGTTGCGACCGAAAGACAAACTGCTATACAACACCGCGAGCACCTCGGGCCAGCGCCCGGCACCAACTACCATGCAACTTGCGACCGCCTCGGGCCCGCGCCCAGCACAAACTGTTCTCTTCATGGCAACAGACATGGTAACAAATAGCGCACATGGCGGAGTGATACAACAGTATCCAAAATTTAACAAAACCCGCAAAATTACCCTTACAACATGAAACAAAGCATTCCAAAATTTCCGTTTATAGGTTTTACATTGAAAGAAAATTGTTTATCCACACAAATATAATAATTGGGTACAAAAAGTGCGCAACAGCGGAACTACTTTCGCGGCGCAATACCCTAAGCAATCCCCTGTGATGGCTGACCTACGTGCATCAATAACCTACGTCATGGAGAGAATTCCATGAAGCAAGTGATCAACCACAACGTCGGCGCCAGAAATCCTACAGCCTGGAGAAGCTTGCAACACCTGAAGTTACTCACTTCACCAGGGCAAATGTAATAATATGCTAAAATTGCCAAAACTCAAAAATTAGCCAAAATACAAGAAAAAGTTATATCAACAAAAATAATTAAAATTTTACTGTGGTCAATTTGAAACCAAACAAGCCAGGAAAATAAACAAATGACTCTACTTTAAAATTCCTTGACTATTTTATATTTAAATTTTGAAAAGATGAATTTAAATTAACATGTCCCCAATTACTAGGTTATTGAATTCTGTTGCATCACACCGGACACCTGACAAACTCACCCTGAAAATGGCATATAGCCTGTTAAGAAAGATTTACATTATATAAATTTAAATAAGAAAATAAAAACACTTTATAAATATTCAAACAAGATGGGGAAGTGGCTGAACACTTCACAGTACGGCAGTCTGAAAAGGCTGTTTCTACCCATGTTGGAGGGCTTAGAAACAGTGTTTTTAATGAGCGTGGTGTCTTAACAATGAGGTTCCGACCTTGTCTGAAGTTTGTTTTCATTTCGTACATTGGCACAACGGGCACATGTGGAATACTTCGTAGAAAAATTCTGTTTACGGACACACTGCAATGCATTTGAAGCGTGAGATAGGCGGCCGCCTTAAGGGGAATACCGCCAGCATAAAATCGCATCTAAAATCGAAACATCCGCTTAGTTTATTTCAAATTTCATGTAATCGTAGAAATGAGGACACAGATTTCACCATTTCACAAGAACCTGGTCCATCTATAAAGGTATTTCAACTGAACTGAAAATATGTTATTAAAATAGTTTTTTTATTGATCTTTTCTGACCGATTATTTATATTAAAAATATAAACATGAAATTGCGTATTTTTATTTAATTCATGCTGTAAGCAAGTTAAAATAGTTAATTTTGTTAGTGTTTCAAACGAAAAGGAACGAAAACCTGCAAGCTAATTGCTAATTTTAAGGCTGCTAAATGTGCACATGTAATGTTTCATTTTTAGCTTATAAAATGTAATGTGAAGTGAAAGTGAAAATTTGAGACTCCCTTTCTATCAGTTTGAGTAAATTTTATAACTGTATTATAATACCAGCATTTTTGTTTTTAATTTCTCTTAGACCTGTAACAGTAAATTAATAAATTGCATAAGGTTTATGACTGCTTGTAAAATTTAAATCGAGCAGTTTGAACTATACACTTAAAATAGGTTTGCAAGTACAAATGAAATTTACCCTCATAAATTTGGTAGCTACAACAGTAAAATACCTACTGGTCATGAGTAAAGTTAATAGATGTTCATATTAGCTGCACGGTCACGGTTTTGCCCGCTACTATTTTTTCTTAAAATTGACAACTTCATTATGTTCTTAAAATAGAAAAAGAAGCAGGACACATTACCTAATACGTAACTGTGTATCATATTATGATAAACACTGTCGTGGCGTTGTCTGCAATTATTTTATTTCAAGTGTTTTGGTAAACCAAATGAAATAGTGGGAAGCTGTGTCAAACTTGTGCGTACCCTACTATAGATATCCTGCTGTGGCTTCGCACACTTTTTAAAATTAAATACAATATGGAATTCTTCAAACAAAAAAGAAAATAAGACACATTCCTTAACGCAGTAAATACTCTTCAAAGCGGAATTCGGCAATATCCAGATGAATTTTATTTTTCCCTCATTTCGGCAGGTTTCCTTTTTATACAGGTGTGTAGCAGGCAAGAAAATATTTTTTTTATGTTTTCAAAAAAATTTTTAAGTTGCAATGTAAATCTTTATAGTAACCTAGATGAACAAAATCTGACCAAAACATCTTTGCCGCAACTCTAATTGAATCAATATTTGAAAACAAAACGGAATGAAAGTGTGTCACCCTAAATGTTATTCGACCTATTTTGAGCCTAGTGTCGACGCTGGCTTTAGTCAGATGTCACTAAATGTGCGCAGATAAAAGTAAATCCAGTGGGATACTCTTTCAAAATAATCTTTGTTTTATCAGTATAAAATTAATTTACTTTGCCCCTGGACTGTCTCACATCCGACCAAATGTTTATGATATTTGAGACGTCTGATACACCGTCGCCGAGTTTTTTGCAAAAGATAAGTGAACCGCCGTACACGGTAACTAACACACGCAATGTATTTGATACGAACAGTTTCTCTAAACAAAATTATACACGTGGTACGTATGTTATAACGAGCAACTGGAACATACTGTTGCATGAAATCAAAATACACGTTTCTGAGCTCGTTTGGGATGGAACTCTTATTAGTTCAAAATGAAATAGTTGATTTTAAATATTTGTTTACTCTCAATCAAAATGCATATAAAATACACGGGATAATAACGATTATGCAATCATTAAAATCACTAATGGAACAATAATTAGCCCTGAAAATTATGCAAAAGAAGTATGTGCTGGTACTCACCCCCACTTTACCTCAAAAGTTACACAGTCTCTTTACATCTCACCGCGGCATCACGTGCGGTAGAGTGAGATCTCTCTTCTCAGGGTTCACGAGTAGGTTCGAAGGCGTGCAAGCACGTCGTCAAATAAAAGAGTTAAATTTTAGGAGAATGGCATTTTACAGTGCAGAAATTATTCAGACATTACAGAATCACTAAACAAAAACGCTCCACTGGTGGGCTACTCCTATAAATGTGTTGCTGCAGCTAGACCGTTTTTAGAGTTACTTGTTACTGAAAGAGTTCCATCGGGCCAGCACACATCACGCCCAAACGCCTTCTGAATTCGCACAAAGAAAAATATTAAGCCATTTAAAATTTAACTGAATCTACCGCAGTTAATTAGCGGCTAACGTCGTTAAAGGTAAAACAGACTGAAAATTTAACTAGGGTATCTCTAAAGAAGCTAGTTATCCACCGCGTGTACTACCCAACCACGTGGGTGGGTCGGCAAACTTAGGACCGCGGTCCCGACACGTCTTCATCATGCAGCAGGTCAAGAAAGATTGGGGGAGTCCAGGTCACGCGCTGCGGGCCAAGGGTGCCATAGCCTCCAACCCAGCGCACACGTCCCTCCGGAACTCTTTTTAATTATAACTAATGACACGGGTTACGTAGAACCCTCAATTTAAATCCTATGACTCCTGGCGCTTAATACTTGATAACATAAATTCTCACTTTACGTTAATTTTTACAGGTTAGTCAAAAATTAGGAAACAATAAAAGGTGCCGTTGGCGGAGTAATACATTTGCGACCATCGCCGGAAACCTCGTGACGTACAGGCGCCAGCCTGTCGCATGCCTGTTGTAATCCACAAGCCCAAACTTACTTGAAAAGTGAGAATATTAAATATGCCTTTTGGCTCACATATTACAACAAAAAGTTACTTAGATAAAGTTCCAGAAAAATAAAGCTGAACAAAATGAGACTAGTCAGGAGTCTCTGTCTCTACAACAAAATTGACTTGATTGAAATAATTAAAATTTTCACTTATCGAGTTTTAGCTAACACTAGCCCTAGGTAGCCCACCGCAATAAATACAATTAATTAGTTACAAAAGTTTTACATTAAAATATGGCTTCCTTCTTCAGGATGGCATTCAGTAGCCTCGTAGGACTAAAGTTCATCCACAGACCTTGATGTTAGCAAAGATTATTACAATTAATTAACAAATTAAATTCATTCAAAATTAAATGATGGGACTTCGGCGAGCAAACAATGCACTTGCACTCTGCAAGCCGGGCAGGCTCACCGCTCTGACCGGGCAACTTATGAAATGTGGGGCTTCACTTCACAATTGCACATGATTTTATAGGGTCAAAAAATATATATTCAAGTGGTAGCTTCCTTAGTGAGTTGGGGGCTCTTATTCTTGGGCTGGCATTATGGTCGGTGTTAGACTAACTCTGGGGTCACATAGACAACACTTAAGATGGAAAAGAAAAAGAAAAAGTCACATGACTGGTGAGGCCAGTTACTCTACAACCCCCCCCAGGAAAATTTGCTTTAAACGAAGCTTAACAAATTTTACTCGGCCTCAAAACTGGCTCAAAACTCAATAACACGCCGACCAGTGCCAGACCACTAGTGGAGCGCTGCACCTCGTCCTGTATGGGCCGGTCCATCTGGGATAAATACCAGTGAACGAACCCTATCAAAATCTACATGTAACTTGCCGTCAACAAACTACCGGCATTCAAACATACTCGTGTAAAGCCAAACACCACCTCGTGAGCCTACTGCCCATTAACCTACATGACTTCAGAAAGAACAAGCTATGATGATCCAACAGCACTACGACCTTGTGACCTATCACAATGTTTCTGAACTTACTCAATTCCCACACAATAGCGAGACACTCACGCTCCGTGACAGTATAAGCACGCTCCGCTCCTGCAAGAGACCTACTCATGAAGGCAAGCAACCTCTCCTCACCGTCAGGACCGTACTGGAAAAGCGTGACACAGAGCCCATAACCTGAGGCATCAGCACTAAGGTAAAAGGTTGTTTTCAAAATCTGGGTGGTAAACCATACAACTGGTGGTAAACAAAGACTTAGCTGTTTCGAAACTGTCCTGACATTTACTGTCCCATAGCCACACTATTCACTTCTTCAACAACCTTAACAACGGGGCAACTGCCTCGGAAAACTGCTCTGCAAAACGTCGATAAAAATTGCAAATACCCAGAAAACTTCTCAGCTCTTTAATGTTAGGTGGTGCAGGAAAATTTTGAATTAATGCTACCGATTCAGGATCTAGTGAATTCGAAACAAAACCAAGGAATTTAACCTTTTCTCTCGAAAATTTAGACTTGCTCTACTTGAGCCTCAAATTAACCAGTCTCAATCTTTCAAATAATTTAGCCAAATACTCCAAATGTTCAGTAAACGTCTCACTGACAATAAGCAGGTCGTCCACATAAGCCCTGACTAAAGACCCTACTTTCGGTCCTAGTGAAGCATCTACTGCACGACAAAACTCTACAACGCTGTTAGTTAAACCAAAAGGCAGCACACAGAATTGGTAACTACGGCCTGTGTATAGAAACGCTGTAAACCTCCTATCGTCAGGATGGAGTGGCACTTGCCAGGAACCTTTGGCAAAATCCTTCGTACTTGTGTACCGAGTACCTTGAAACTGGGAAAACAAATTGTCTGGTTCAACTGGAGATTCACGATCGGGCTGAATTCTAGAATTAATACCACGTGCGTCAAGACAAATACGAACAGAACCATCCCTCTTCCTAACGCACACAAGCGGATTAACGAACTAGCTGTTACATTGTTCGATGATATGGCGATGTTCCATCTCTGCTATCTGCCTGTCCACCTCCAGTCTACAAGCCCACGGAATTGGATATGTTTTCTGCTTGAACTGTGTACTGTCTGTCACAGGAATATGCGCAACATACTCAGTGGTGAGCCCTAGCTCGTCTGAAAACACATCCTCATACCTACAAAGCAAGTCCCTAAGCCTCTCCTTCTCGTCTGTACTGGCTATTTCGCAACTGTCAACAACCTCACCGACACTGGAATACCAATCACTACTACTGTGCTCCATGCTAATGAAATTCATCGATGCTTCATTACCCGTAGCAACCCAGGCCAGCATTCTTTTAGCTTTGCCTAGCTCCGACTCGTCAATGACGTCAAGGTGCAACGACTCTGGTTTGTTTACATTTGAAGACCGTGTCAACATTGGAACACAATTACCCCCCAAACAAACAACACTCCTGACAAAATCAACAACAACTTCGAATTCCTGAATAAAGTCAATACCGATGATAATGACCCGTGTCAACTGCGGTATGACAAGACAAACAGCTCTATACTCAATTTCATTGAAAGCGAAACTCAGTAGCACTTGCTTGTTGACTTTCTTACTCTTCCCACGTGTTGCACCTATGATTGTCAACTGAGGAACAGGCAATACAGGACTAACATAACCCTCTCTGTTCAAATTGTCTAGAAATTGTTGCGACACGCCAGAAATCTCAGACCCAGAATCAAACAAAGCAATAACATCACGGCCTGCGAGTTTACATGATAACTCAGGGGCGATACCAATGTTTACATTCGTCTCCTCCTCCGACAACAAAAATTCCTTTTCTTCAGTAAAAATAGTGGCAGTCATGTGCGCGAGGTGAAACGTGTCAGTCGTCCTGGCCTGACTACCTATGTCGAACGACCCCTCTCGTTTCCCTCATGTTGTGTCACGTTATGGTTCGCATCGCGTGGGTTGGTACATCCGCCCTGCGCATCTCTCTGTGGGCCAGCGTTGTCAAAACACCCTACGTTATTCCCTACCGAGTGGTAGTGCGGCGACCCCCCAGGATCTACATGTTGTGCACGCCTACCTGCATAGTCATCATGCCTGCGATATCTACAGCTATCTACGCAGAGCTGCCAAGTATTACGGATTTTCCGTAATTATTACGGATTTAGCCATCGTATTACGGGATTACGGATGATCTCTAGTTTATTACGGAAACAGGACTTTGTTACATCGTAACAATAAAAAATCGCGTTTTTGAGTGATTGCTACGTGCATGCATTTGTAAACATCGTGTGATTGCACGTGCGCATAATTCTCGGTAGCATTTATTTGTTTTAACATAATTATTGTATGGACCTATGTCTGTTTTACGATAAAACTAGTACATTTACTTAAACTACGGTACTAGTTCGTAGTCTATACGTGGCACGATAATTTTAGTACGTTAGTTTGGCTAGCTTGTATTATTTTTCGTTCGCAAGCAGTTTTATTTATCTATACGTTTTTGTCTTGCGAATGAAGATGGATGCGTTGGTGTGAATATTTTGGTTAAAGGAAA
>PNEQ01106840.1:0-11411 GCA_003012365.1 Medauroidea extradentata
CTTTTATTTACATAGTCTTGTACAATGTTTACATTTACAGTGCTCCGATAAATTTTAGCTACAATATGTACTCATTAAATGCACGGGTGTTGAATATGTGCTATACTCAGTAATAATCTTAGTTATAAATACCTGTGAGTAAACGTCTTATAACACTGGTTTCTCTGCGTCTACTCTAACGGCGCTATTACCGTTACGATTCTCGTAAATGCATGCACAGTATATTCAAACTTTTAAATTAAAACCGCCACTAAAAACACACACGACACACGCAACTCAAGAATTCAAGTTCCGTTCAGCATACTGTAATGTACGACGACGCACGTAAAGAGAAACAATAAATAACGTATTTTCTTAATGTGTGAAACAGGAAAAATAATGCTGTTTCTATTTCCAGATACTCAGGCTGGCGATCATAAAATATAACTTACATTACTAATGACTTCACACAATGTATCAATGATATTCATTAACAGTCACTTCTAATACTTTTATATGTGTTTATCAGAAACCGATATTCATTACATTATGGACAAACTGAATGACGCAATTCGCTTCCAAGCGGCGAAAACCTAACTCTGGTGCCATCTGTCGGTGAAATTTTAAACTACCTCTGTGGCGCGAAGAGTTAGCGGCATGTGCCAACGATAATCGACTCGGTTGCGTCGCTTTGTGCTGCCGCTAATAAAATAAAATTGTACAGTCAGTACGTATGTCAGTAAGAACTTAAATAAATATTTTGAAGTATATTAAATACAGAGAGGTCGTTTGCAATTGATGTTTTTTCACTAATGCTGTATTCAAATAAAAAAATACACGGGACTACATACAGTTATTCGCTACCAACCATACAAACAATAATGTAACTGTTGTTAATGTTGGCTTATATGCAGTAACGGCTAGTGATTTTTTTCGAAGGTTAAATCTTTAGTGCTCACTTTATTCCGAATGGCCTATAGACAGCGTTAAATACATAGGGGTAGTTTTAGACAGTAAGTTAAATTTTAAGGAACACTTAAAAAAGATTACATAGCTAAAAAAAAATAGGAAGAAAAATAGGATACCTGAGAAGTCCGTAAATTTTTATCTAGATACTGTCTTCTGACTATATATAACTTTACCACATTATGTATATTGTTCCCGTGTTTCCTATGTGTGTTTAAAAACTGATCTAGAAATGTTACAACAGCTGCAAAACAGGGCAATGACTGTAGTAACAGGAAGAGACAGATGCGAAAAGAAAACGATAATGCTAGATAGTTTGCATTGGCTAAATGTCAATTATACATGTCAATATTATGTGTTGATAATCATACACCACATCTATACTGATAGGTCTCCAGAATTCCTGAGTAAATTAATCTCAAAAAATAACAGTATTCATGCATGTAAGACTAGGCAAATACACAATTTTCAAAAACAAAGAGCAAATAAGGCAGCAACATTGAATTCTATATTTGGTAAAGGGATACCAGACGAAATAAAATCTCAAAATAAAGTACTTCAATTCAAAAGACTATTAAAACAATGTTCGTATTAAAACAATGTTTGTATCAAAAAATTTTGTCAGAAATATAAATTGTAATGTAATTATTAAATTAGTCCATGGACAATCAAATAAATAAATAAACCTTTAAGCAGCAGCTAACAGACGTGTCCTTACACATCAGCTAACACACTACAATTAAATTTTGTACGAGCTGTCATTAAAATATAGTCACCATTTGTTAAAATAAAATATAGTAACGTAAATAATTCGATTAAATAAAAGCAAAACTTACCTATTACTTCAAAAACGACTTCAACCTAAAACGTGGAACATTTTCTTCACCTCAAAAATTTACTACAACAGGAAGAGAATACGTACAAGCGGAAGTAACCAAAAAAGAAAATCGAAATAAATTACTTAATTTTCGGAAAGGTGTATAAAAGGTTTGTTTTACTCGGCCTCTCTCAAAGTCGGGACAAGTTGACCCATGTCAACCAGGGTCAAAAAGAGATGACAACTCTCGGTGGAGCGAGGAAAACACCTATTGCGTTGATGTGATGGCGGAACTAGCATACGTTTTAGAAATTTTAATAAACAAGAATCATAACATGATGAAGTTCCTACAGCTGCACCAAATAATGCACTATAAATGATAAAGTGCCTTCTAATGAAATTATGAGAAGCTAGAAAAATACACTGTACTAAACTTAATTGGTCTGAGGAATAATAATAATTCGTATGTATGTATTTATTATTCCGTTGAACTACATTAAGTACATAACAGTACAGTAGGGCCTACCAGAGGAGTTCGTTAAGTTTACAGTAATTAAAACCCTAAGTACAAAATTATATACAAACCCTCATTGAATATACCAAAGATGTTAGAAGGATCCAGATGGAGCATGTCGCCGGGAATTGTAACCAAACAAACGCTTGACGTGGCTGGTATCAATATGGCCGACTAATTAAAAAATTGAGGAAATATTAGTTAGGAGGTGTGTAAACAAGGCTAAAATATAGAGTTTTCAACCTAAAGCATCTATCAAAGAGCATAATACATTCATTTACCTGATGTGAACTTTTGAGGTTAAAGCAGTATGGCGGCTGGCCAATTTGGTGGCTACCTCTCCCTCCTCTTGGCTTCACTCCCCTCGCCCTCATTCACACATTATGCTACCCCCGTGGAATATAGAGTATAAGTACACCAGGTGATATACAAGTCCAACATCAAGGAGAATAATGACTTAACGATTTTTAATAACTTGAATTAATAACCACAAAGAAGAAAAATTTGTGAAAGGAGCTCATCATTTGACCCGGACCAAGCCGCATGCCCTCGGAACAGCCATTCTTGTGCACCACGCGTGCAGGTACACACCTGGATACCAGTACTGCAGGCGCATATGGGAAAGCGCCCGGCAGCGTGGTCTCAAGAGGTCACGGCGTCCCGACGCCGCCCGCGCAGTCAAACACAATGTCCAGCCATAAAACAAACCCTCTTGACCTCCGGCAATTGCTGGGAATACGTCCCATCAAGCCTAAAAGCCACAAACACGCTGTGAACCACAACGTGTCAGTGCGCATGTTCTGTGTGAGTGAGGGAAAAGGGGACACGTGTGTAGTGTGATAAAGAGACGTCCTAGGCCAGGGGTAACCTTGTTCCCCAAAAATTCAGCCCCCGCGAAAGACTTGTCAGGTCTAACCTCAAACTCGGGTAGAAACACCCCTGCGCCTAACGTAATATTGGACTCGTCCAACCGGCAACCTCTGCCGTGTAAATTCTTTAAAACTTTAGATTGTTAAAATACTTTTCTTATAATAACATTGCTCTATAGATTTTTCATTTAACAATATTAAAATAATTCTCTGTTATTAATGTAATTTAAATGCACGTAACGTAAACTATTGTCTGACATAAAATTTTCAAAACATAAAAATGAACATTCCAAACAACCTTTTGGACATTAATTATCAAGCCTAAATTTTATACAAATTTTCCAAGTGCTTTGATTATATGTTGTAAGTGTTTTATGTGTGAACGAAGTTTTGGCGCGCTCAGCAGCAAGGTCGCCCAGAGCTCGCCAAGGGTTCGGCAGTTGACTACTGGCGGCGTGAAGAGGCGGTTCGGCTACGGTCACCCGGGCACCAGCATCTCTTATGTTTTATCATTCACTGCAATAGTCGTTTTCTTTCTTTGCCTGGAACAGTAATTTAACGTAATTTGTGTGCCCGGGTTAACCCCTCTCCCCTGTCGACTCGTTCCGCGCCCAAGGGGTTTTCATACCGTAATAGGCCTACCGTAATTTTCCACTTCCCACCACGTGGGAATTTTACCGCGTCGCCTACCGGACGGGCCAGGTCCGGATCCGTTTCATACATCGCCAGGATTGTGTTTGTACTGGGAGACCGATGTGAGTAAATAATAACACCTTGCCTATATATATCTGTGTTATTATTGACTTCGCCGCTTCACGGTGTTTCAGGGCACGGGACCCTACAACCCGGTGACGTAAGTGTTTATGTGGGTGTACATGTGCCCGAAATCCCTGTCGAGTGCATTGTCTGTATATGGATATGAGCGTGGGGAGGGCCATAACACTCCCCTGAGTAAGTAGAACGGCGGAGGACGAGGAGATTTTAAAGCCTGCCGTCGGCAACACGACCCTGAGATAACTCCACTCGTAATATCTGAGTGCCGGTTCTCTGCTAACCGGCTGGCGCCTAGTCGGGAACGATCTTAAGGCACGCTAGTATTTTCTCATCACCATCTCCTCCACCCTCGTCCCCGTCACATTTACAGGGATTAAACACATTCTGCAAATATTAAACAATTTTTGTGAACTGTTTTTAGAGGTTAACAACCACATGCAAACAACACCATAACATAAAACTTGTATTGGTTAGAATTTAAAAAAAACCTTATTCAGCTGCCACAACTTTACTGTCATCATCCATGCCTGAAATAAATCTTATTTTCTCTATTTTCAAACACGACAGCTAAAGTAAACTGCACAGTCAACAGCAGTATGCTCACCGTAACGTCTAGCAGACGATTTGCTCCTACTTGCCCTCGCAACTCTTCCTCTCGAGGAGGAGCTAAAAGGGCATGCTCTTTTTGACCTGAGAGCATCTTGACCTAACGAGTAAAACACCTTGCGCCTTCTTGTTTCCGGTGAGTAAAATGCCTAGGAGTGCCCCGGGAGCTGCAAGAGCACAAAGAGTCGCCAGGTCAAGGCCGAGTAAAACAAACCTAATACTTCTTATGTTCTTTTAATTACCAATTATGTAAAATTGAATTAAAGTATAGCAAAAGCCATGAAAAAATTTAACCGCTTAAGTGAAATAAAATCAAAGTCACTTAAAAGACTTTCATCTTAAAATAATTTAATTTTCTATAATATATCCAGTTTCCGACTTTTGCACACTCAGGGCATATTTCACCACGGGAGTTTAATAACTTAAACTGGGTTTTAATCAAGATAATCTTCGTTTAAAAGCGAACTGCATTTCACCAGCTCTTAAAGCCGGAATCACAACCACACGAATACACACGTAAGTTAAGTATTAGAGATTAGTTTCACAACAAAATTTAAACCACACATGCGCGGAAAATGTTAGTATCATTACAAAATGTCGGTAATTGGCGACCGTAATTTATTTATTTTTTCGTAGTGAATTAAATAATTTATGACCACAAGATAAATGATTTCTCAATATAAATTAAAATGTAATTGAATGTTGCATGTGCACGGGTGCTGCATTCACAACCACCACTTGAAGTACGTACTTACGACGTAGAAAGTTGATCAACTCTATTACATACGGTACGAATGCTAGCACATACAATCAGTGTTTCTACTTTTACACGTACATACGCATATACGCTAAGTGGTGGTTGTGAATCCAACTTAGGGCCGGTTTCACCACGCAAGATTAAAGATATTATCGAGATTATGTAGTAAAATATCACGATTTTCTGTCATTTAAGTTTCACCAAACACTGGTGTAAGTCGTTGCCTGGAGTTTAATGTTAAACTTCCGAAATTTGTCGTGTAAAGTTTTTAGCGCTGGTTTCAATTGATAACGCTAGGAAAGCTAATTCCACATAAGCACGCGTCATGGCGAAGACGTAAAAACGGGAGTCGGACTTAGAATTTGGACGTAAAACGGAAAATTTCAAAGTAATTAAACGAAAATTTTTTTTTACATACGATTCATTTTCATCACTGTAGAAACATTTTTAATAAAACTTTCTTTGCAGTGGAATACAAATAATACCTGCTTTATTGCCAAGCACTCAGTACAAAAACAAACTGTGGCAACCATTTCTACAAAAAGTCGCATGATAAAAAAACTTAACAGGTTAACCAATACTATGCTACATAATATACCAAATATTTTATTGTAATTCCCAACACTTTACCTGTAAAAACCAATAGTTAGGTCCCTATGCGATGAGTAGCTACTCTTGATATTTACTCTTAAAAGTTAATGAATAGACCCCCGGACTAATAACACATGTCTACCAGATCGGCGACTGAAATCACAGATTCTGCAGATTTGGCAATTATTTTTAATGGCCGTTTAGATATTACTCTTCGGATTTATATCCACAGTCGCCCGCAATTAATTCTAAAAAAATATATAAATGCACTCAATAACTTATTAACACTGGTAAATTGGGATATTATCAACAATAAAAATAGTGTAGTTATTAATTTTAGATGGTTTATGAACCAGTTTGTTTAAAAATTTGAAGAATGTTGCCAAAAAAAAAAGCTTAATGTGAACTGACATAACTTTATATTACCGGATTGAGTTTCATCAGGCGTTAGGACATCAAGTATAAACTTTAAAATAACTGCATAATATTAGCAAATATAATAAATTGCAAAGTTTTATAAATTATTATAAAAGGTATAAGTTTATTTACAAAAAGACTATGAGCTTAGCCAAACAAAAACATATTGTAAACAAATTAATGAAATAAAAAAAAGTAAATTTATGTGGGATATTATTCGTGAAGAAACTTGCCTAAAAAAAACAAATTTTACAGAAATTAAAATCTGTAATAAAGATGTATTTCTGATATCTAATCTTACAACCGCTGCACACTACATAAATGAATATTTTGCGAATACTGCAACTGAGCTGCTTAAAAAGATCAATTAGAAATTTGCTTAACCAATATTGCGAGAACACTGTAGGCCGTTACTAAAAAAACTCAACATCCTTCCTGTACCATGTATTTACAACACACTTTGCAGAGTAAAATTTTTAATCACGTGATTTCGGTGGAAAGTGAAGAAAAAATAAGAGGAATACACATGTAATTTAGCCAAAGTGACGATATTATGTTGTTGGACCAGTTGGACGTACATGCAATACCTGTAAATTAATATGTATTGAACTGTACCTGTAAATAAACATATTCCCTTTATAGTATGTTTTATAGTCCAGTAATTTTTGATTGTAGCTATTAACGAGTGTGTTGAGTGAAATGTGTTAAAACATAACATCGACTTTAAAATGACTTAGATAAAAAAAACTGAAGTGTCAATTATGTAAATAGATATGAGAATGTTTCACTAATACCTGTTTCGGCAAATTGTCGAAAACATTGTGAAATAAAATATCCATTCTAAGTTTCCTTGCTCCACGAATAGGGCAGGGGGGATAGTTTCACTGTATTGCATATTATTGATTTGCTTCATTTTTACATTGCAGATGCTAGGAGTGGTTCTGTTGGGATTATCTTTATTTCACAAGATAGGTGGGTTACTCTCATAGTTTATAGTCTTTCTCGCGACTTGTCAATACATTGTTCCTAATATTTATCAAATACTTACCGTTTTTAACAAAATTTTTTTTTTGTCAAATCCTATTACTGTGTCATAATTTATTCTCTACAATTTTCTCTAACAAGGACAACTTCTGTGCTTTTCTAGATTCTACGTTGTTGTGAATACAATTAAAAAACCTCACGTTTATGTGTACGTACATTAATTGTGGTAAATCTGGCTTTACAAACATTGTATATTTTAACTCGTGTTTGCTCATTTATGAACTGTTGTCACCCCTGGGGGCCGATTAAATATCGCTTTTGAGAGGTGCAGCGCAAAATTTGCACCTGCGCTGCGTTGCTTTGGTATTAAATATACAAATACGCAGGTGCAAGTGGTCACGTGACAGCGCAAAGTGCCTGAAAATCTGCGACTAGCAAATGGCTCGACGCAAGTATATCTGCGCCCTTCGCACATGCGCATTGGACAATGTTCAGGTGTGTGAAAGTGAATTAACATAAAAGTTGGATATCTTTATCTGTACACAGTGTTTATGAACTTTAACTATTTACGTTTTCGTGTACACATTCAACTTTTGATCATATTTTTTGATAAATTGTTTATCTTAGCGGAAAGAAGTGGGCGGAGTTTAGTCCGACCGCCATAACATCAGCGCCAATAAAACACAATATTCTCGGTAACTTGGTGAACTACAGCCAAACAACAAGGGGGTCAAATATCCAGGCATGTGTCCAGAACTTTTTCTTCTAAGGCCGTGGCCGAGCCAAAATAGGCTCCGCCCCTTGCATCTTGCATTTTCGTGTATATTTAATTCCAACTACGACTCGAGGTGCAGGTGCAGAGCAGATTTTACTTGTGTTGCGCTGCGCCGGTGCAAAACGCAAGTGGTGATATTTAATCGGCCCCCTGTAATTTTTTTGTTGAAGATAGGTAACTTTTGTTATGCCCCATCCCTTGTTTGTTTGTTTTAATGCATCCTTATGATCTTTTCTGCACATGTTGTACAAAGATATTGGACATGTCATAGAGTTAACCTAATATATAGTTATAACATAAAAAACATGATATAAGGTTATACATAACATAAAGTTATACATTGAAATTATTTAAGCCCTTTTCTTAGTTTCTGTTGTACAATTTCTTAATTATGATTTTATTTTTATTGTGACACAAAATCAACGCTAAAGCTGTGATTGACATCTGACAATATGAAAACATTTGAACCATAAATGTTGCAATCCCTTTTGCCACACTTAATGTATTTAAGTTAAGCAATGCTCAATACAACATGCCATTTGTTGGTAAAAATTCTTGCTTTGATCTGAAATTTGTATTTCTTGAACGTGACTTGAAATAAGCAGCAAGTTGATCCTCATTAACTGTCAATGCATAACATCCAAAATGATATAAAAACTTGAACGTAAATTGTAATCGTAATGCGTTTGTTTTTTGTCTCACTTCTCCCTTACGCCATTGGTCATCTTCACTTTTCATCATTGTAAGTCCTTGCTCATTGATTAATCTTAACGATTTTGTCTATTAGCTAGTTACTAATCATTCAACAACAATTATGTGGTTAGGTGTAAAGTTAAAGTACTATATTATTTTAATGAAATATTTGGATTGTACATGAACACGGTATGGAGGATATTACCACAAAATAGGATATAGCTAAAGAATTTTAAAAAAAAATAAGAAAAAAGTATATTCCTTTATCAAATCAGGTAACGAGTAACTCGATTAGTTGAAAAACCTTCATCAAACAAATACTGAACTCTTTGAAAAGAGGCGTAAAGACCTCCGCAAAGGACATGCGCTTGCATTCAACATGCAAGCTGTTTTGTAGTGCAGCATCAGGCAGTTTATGGCCTGCTGATGTGCTGCTCACCTACCAATTGCTTGCTAACTGATGGTTTTCCTACTACCCATATTCACTATTATAGCATTATATTATAGTATGTGTCATGTAAGTGTTCCGTATTTTGACAGTTCACTTCTTAGAAACGTGTCTTTACACACGTTTGCGGAGACTGTGCTTTTCCAGGAAACCAGGTAGGTTTAAAGCTCCAAACAATGGAAATGTCGGACACAGTTCACAGAAGAGAAATTTCAAAATACGGACAAGTTACATGAAACAGACTATAATATGCTGTTGTTTTATATGTCAACAATTAGATGAAACTTATATCGTAACAAATAATAGCCTGTTTGATACAAAACATTATAGTGATACGCTAGTTAATAATTTTTTTAATCTGTAAACACTGTCACCTAAAAGGCAACTAGAATTAATTTTATGTATTTTCCACAACGAAATATAGAAAGCAAGATCTAATACTTTATGACAATTTTCTAAATCTTTAATGTGTACTTATTTTCTCAAGAGAGTTTTATTAACTTCATGTGGAGCTAAACAATTTTTTTAAGAGACGACAAAGATTTATTTCCATGATTACTTACACATATTCTCTCAAATAAGTTGTTCAATTATCAACGAAAATGAGGTCATGCCAGCCTCTGAAACCATTTCCAGAACACACATTTCAGATAGCTAAAATAACCCAAAACTTTCACCACACAAAAACGTATTCCATGGAAATTTGTTATTAAATCATCACGCCGACACAACACTAATTTTATATAACTTAAATTACTTTTCACTGCGGACATGCCTTCCAGATTACCTCTTCAAAGTTAGCCACTTTGTTATATTTATTTGACGTTTTCGAAAACGAATATCTTGGTAGTGCATAAATTTAACTGTAGTTTGTTTATCATACGCGAATTATTGTCATATAAACAGTGTAACACACCTAATTTCGCTTTTAAAATACTCGCTGGATATTGTTTACATGATTTCTTATGGACAAAAAAGTTTTTGTTTTGGGTCAACCAACTACTAGCACCGTTAGTTCGCAAGCCGCCGTGAGCTTCAGTAAGAAAGTCAAATATATTAGGAAGTTGCCAGACCTAACTTATAACAGGGCGCAGGATACGCCAGGGTCGGTTCAGGGGAACCAAAGGATGTGCCCGACGTGAGGTTACCTGAGATTGAAGTCTGGTGTGGGTCGACGGCCTGTTGGCCATGTAACCTGGCCCTCCTGCTGCCTGTCGGTGTTGGAAGTCCTCGTGGCGGTTTGCGTGCTAGCCTACCTGGCACGCGCCGCTCCCGACGACTCTGGTTGCCTTGGCTCCTAAGGGTGCGGAGGGGGAAGAAAGTCATTGTTGCCTTTGAGGAAAACACTGACGTGAATTGAAACCAGCGTGGTGGTTTATTAGCTTGAAACACCCTCGAGCAGTGCCACCATTGACCATACGTAAAATATTCGCTCGGAGCGAATCAGTGAAGCTGTGAAAAGTGGCGTCGGCCAACAATGGACTGACGCGTTGCCGTGCGCTGTTGGTGAGTGGTGTTGCCATGGGCGCCAGCTTCCCCGGAAGTTACCGGGCGGAGAGCATGAGAGGGGGTCGTTCGGCCGTCAGCCGTAGGGGCACAGTAACGTAGACATACATGTCAAGACACAGGGGTATTCACTTGGTCTGTGTGTACATGAAATCCTAACCTTGTCAGAGCCAGGTTAGACACTCAACACAGATCCCTCTTAAAGGCCTAGTGAGGTAAACACTGTCACAAGAATGTGGTCGAGTCACAGAATCAATTTCACTAATTATTTACTTACATAACACGATTTAAGTTGCACGTGTGCACCGCAGATTGCCCCGTACACATTGGGGCTTATTCATAGTCGTTTTTGACCCGGACTAGTGCGGGATTATCGTCGGACTAATTTTTTGTCTTATTCATAGACGCGGACTATATCTAGTCCGACGTTACTTGGCGTTTATGAATAAGGTAACACTTGGTCCGGACTATAGGACCAACCCTGGACTAACTGGCACAAGATGATCTCAGGATCACCTCGGAACTATCACACGACTATGAATAAGGCCCATTGAGGTTCCTTGGCGAACACACACAGGATACACTTGACCAGGTTAACTTTACCTTATTCACTACACACAATTATAAAAATGGAAAATATTATGTTACATGTTAAATTTACGTTGGGATCTAGGGCTGCACGGCTCTGAGGTGAATAGTAAACGGTTCCGGTATT
>PNEQ01106845.1:0-34536 GCA_003012365.1 Medauroidea extradentata
TGTGTTATTTAACCAATACGCTGAAAAGTCGGTATAGGGTCCATATTACAATTTTTTTTGTAACGTATAACGTAATCAGAAATGATCTGTACGTTAACATTAATGGGGGTGTGGGTATCTAGCGTATAGATCAACACTAGCATTAGCTTTGCACATGTAATGAGTGTAAATAGAACGTATGAAATTAGACAAGAGAAATATGTATTTTATTAGAATGATTAGTGATATGATTGTTTCAAACAATACGAAACATTACCGCTTCCACAACATTTAATTTTATCATGTTCAATTAAAATCTCAAAGTGTAGTTATTAAGAAAATGAAAAGTTAAATTTGAGTATAGTCCACAATCTACATCTAAACTACTGGGAACCTCTTCTAGCCTGGATCTACGTAATCTGATAGTAGACATTACCGTAGATTTCCTTCTTATTGCACAAAACCATGAGTAGACGACGGAATGTTAGTTGATCGTCCTTCCCGTCCTGGTGGAGATACCAGCTGAAGTTGTACTACGAAGACCCTTCCTTCGGTAATGGCGACTTTGGAATTCCTCGTAATGACCGTACGGCAGCACCACGGCTCTGTAGTTGTAGTTGCTGTAATTCAGTTTAAATACAGCGCGTGCACCTGGTACGAAGTTCCACAAATACCAAGGGCAGAATACTTACTTGAAGAACGTAGACAGATTTTACCACAAGTAGGTAATTCAGTTTAAAATACTGCATTTCTTTTCACCGTACCAAAGCGTCTGAATCTCCATCATTACCCTTTAAAAAGCCAAAACGTTCTGTCCATAGTCCTCCTTCTTTCGTTGTTCCCAGCATAGCACACCTACACTAACTTTCTATGTATACAATTTTCTCGATATTCAGTTAGTTACTGTCCAAAGCACATACGGATTTTACTTACAAAACTTTGTGGAAGCAGTCACAAATATAAAATATAAATAAAATTTCACATTTACGTCACCAAAGACAAAACATACACTATATGCTAATATTTCACCTAGAATATGGGTTTTCAGATCAAAGCAAACAAATTTACACGTATTAAGAACTAAAAGAAAACAATATTAACATTAATTTTACCAATGCAGTGACTTAGTGAAAATGCTATGTTACAACATTAAATTGAAAGCTCATTTTAATCTTCAAAGACTTGGACGAACTCAAAACTATTGTTATATTTTCCGTAACACTATGGTCAAGCACAAATGCGAGTCTTAGTGGCACCAAGAAAAATAAGAAATAGGTATAAAAATCAAACATTCTATACAAGTTCTGAAAGATTGAGCAGGAAGTGGCAGTAATGAAGACAGAGAACGCGCGAAGATGGATTTTATGTGAATGGGGCAGCGGCATAATGATAAGCGGAGAAAACTGGTGCACCCCGTAGAAACCCGTTGACCATTTAAATGCCCGCATGTTATCCAAATGCGAATTTCGAGACTGTCACCAACGGGAACCAAGCCCAGATTGCAGTGACGGGAGGGGATTGGTCTGATCACTGTACCACTGTAGGGCCCTTACTACAAGGAGTATAGCATATATGTGTTTTGAATGTCAATTTCCAGTTTAACATTACTCACAGTATGTTCGCTCTACGGACAAACTGTAAACAGCAGCACCATATTTCATATGTCTCGTCTTGGGGTAATGTGTACGAAGCCTTGAACCGAACTTGTCGGTTTGACCGGCAAGTTTTTACGTCGCCCGAGAATTTTGGACGCTTCAAATTTCCAGCTACTAAAATATTGACTTCATTTTACATCTGGATATTCTCCGCAGCTAAGTTTTCAACATTTTCACGTCAATAGAAACACTTACGTACCTTGTGCTCCAGCAATCCACTTGTATTAGTTCGGAACATTTTACGACGCAGTATGTAAACACGATGTTTCGCCTCCATAGACTAGATGTGAATTAAACACAGACAAAGGTACAGGCAGAGCAGCTAGCCTCGTGCTACACTAGCGCTATCGAGCGACAACAGCGGAACCTCAAGAAATATTCCCGAGGACTGTGTTAATATGATTTTCCCGTGATATTGTGAATTTCTGAAGGGAATTGTTTATATAATTAATATTGTTCTTAGCGAGATTTGTAATGTTTGTATTGTGTTTTCATTATGTTATTCCAGATGACCTAGTAATAATTGATATATTGTAATTTAAAGGTCGTTGTTGCTCCGCCATGTTGGGCGGACTATTTCCAGTGATAATATTCATTCTCGCTTCTTGTATTTATACTCGTGTATTTGTCGTATCGGGGTTCAGTCGGCTTCCAGTGAAATGTAAGTGTTGCTTTGTTATTCGTTATTGTAAATGTGGAATGGGTTGTTATGCTGCAGGAATTGTAATTGATTAATTTTCGGCGCCTGTTTAGTTATTTGTTATTTTTTTTCCTGGAGTTGAAGTCCTGTAGCATAATGGCCCAAGTCCTAGTGTTTCGTTCGTGTTTTGCTGTTCGTATTTTTTTCTCTTTTTTACTTATTAATTCAGGTTAACTTTCACGTTCGGGTTTTCAAGTGTTTAACTTCTGGTAACTTCTATATTTTCAGCTTTCAGAGAGAAAGAGGGGCAGACATTTAAATATTTTGAGTTTTGTTCGTATTGGTTGATTAATAATTGCTGGCGTGTAATTTTCAATGTTAGACCTTTGCAGAGAAAGTAAATTTATAGCAGATCATTTAAAATATTTGGATTGAGTAATTTTCATGCACCGTATGTGCCTGCATTGAAACTGTGTTAGGGTGATAGGTATTGTATGCTTACTACCGAGGTATGGGACTCGGTAGATTTTGCTGTTGTATGTGTTTTGGGGCGGTGTCCCCGTGGTGTATATGTGTTTCGGGGCGTGTGTCCCCCTGAAGTTTACCACCTATAAGTATAGGGGTTTTTTCAGACTTGTGGTCGTATTGTGTATTTGCTACTGAGGTATGGGACTCAGCATTGTTCTTTGTTATTGTTAAAGTTAGTTTCCTATAAGGATAGGGCTAGCACTTGTGTAATATTTGTCTTTGTCTTTCGCTACACCGTTTGCAGTACTCTCATTTAGGTCTTCACTGAGTCATATTATCCAGATAGACAGATTAACTGATATTTCTGCACGCCTGTTTATAGTATTCATAAAGTTGATGTTTAATGTTATGCTTGTACTTTCATATTTTTTTTTATATTTACACTTTTTGACTTGTGTTGCTGATTATTTGAGTTTGTAAAATGGTTAATGGTTATGTTGATGTTTTGTTATTTGATTTTAAGTTTTGATTTGAATAAATCCCTGTTGGGATTGAACCCAATACCTGATCTTTAATTGATGTTGTAGTTACAGTTACCTTTCCTTGATTGGAACATTAATGTGATTTTGATCGCTGCTATTGATGTGTGATTGGTATTACTTTACTGAGGTGTTAGAAGTTAAGAGTTTAGTTTACTTTTGAGTGAGAATTACTTTTGTCTCAGCGCCCTTGCAAATCTATAGGGATTCGCCACCCTCTTTACATTGATCTTGTAACTTTGTTACCGTCACCAGTGGTTGAGGTGCTAGCCCCTAAGTAGGGGACGGTACTACCTTTAATTTACAGTATTTTCTCCACTACGTGCATTACTAAGACGCATCAACATTTTCACATTTTAAGCTCTGAATTTGATCTTTTTACATTGTTAGATAATAAACTACTTCCATAATATCTAACAATGTAAAAGGTTCAAGTACATTAACGTTTAGAGCAAGAAATGTCAAAAAATATCCATAAGCCTTCTGAAAACCTCGAAGCCAGAAAAATATGGATGGTCACAGACGGTCGTGCACCCTTTCGTTAATTATGTTCACGTGGTATAAATTCATAATGCTATATCTGCACGGCACAGTATTAGTTTTATACACGTTACTTGTGCCTACATTTTATACTTTGAAAAATTTATTAGCTCTCAGTTTTCCCACAACGGTTTGCCAAAGTAAGAATTTGCAAGTTACGGGAACATAGGAATAACAAAAATCAAGTGATATACTCGAATGAAATAATTTACACTGGAATTTGATATAATGGGCTAATGTGCTAATATATTTAAAACACTCAATAAAGTAATGTTGTATTTACTAAAAATTGTTAAAAATTGAGAAAATTGTCATTATTTTCAATTTTTTTTAAAGAAGTACAAAGGAGATCCGATTTTTTTAAAAATCTTTTAGAATATTGCACATAATAAATAATTTTAGTATTAATTATTTAATTCGAGTAAGTCCCTTAGTTTTTGTTATTCCTATGTTCCCGTAACTTGCAAATGTTGACTTTGTCATGTCGCTGTGAGAAGATTACGAGTTCGAAAAATTGTTACAAGTGGAAAATGTAGTCACAAGCAATGTCTATACAACGAACACTATGCCGTAGGTACAAGTATAAAATTATAAATGTTAGCCACGTGAATACCCTTAATGTGACCGCCTATCCAAGGAGTCTAGCGGTGTTCAGAGCTTCCACTGTTGCAAGATTATTTACAACTGTTCTTCGCCCCTGAGCTATATCAGCTGAGGATAGCTTTTGTACAACGTTACATGTGAGTGTACATGTTCCCGTTTCACATTCACCACTAATCGTGAAAGCATATTTTTTAATGACCGAAAACTTCGAAAATTAGTGTTTTTGCGGTACAGTTAAAGAATGGCGCATAATCTTTCAAAGGTTACAAACGTGTAAAATACATATTCACAGTGAATATTACGTCATAACAGTGACCACTGAACGCCTAATAGATGCGAGTTGTCGGCGATAAGACATCACGACAGGTTCAATGACTTGCGCCTAGGGGCGAGGGTGAGGCTGCGTATACGTGTTGTGCCGTCCTTATCGCTTACGCACTTCTAGACCTGGAACGGGCATAATACGTCAGACCAGACGGCCATCTTAGACCAGTCGAAGAAACGTATATACATATATTTTTTAAAATACTGTAAGGGTACAATTTCGGCATTTCTTTCATTGCATACAAACACTGTAGAGCGTCCCAACCTTAAATTTCAGAACAGGGCTTGTGTGGGTGAACCGTTGCCAGATCGCAGCCGCGTTACAAAGTTCGGAAGATGTACTGCTTCATAATTCTTAGTACTAAGATATACAATTTGAAATTTTTGGAATTGTTATATTGTAATTGGCGTAAGATTATGCATTAAAATATGTATCCTATCTCATTATATTACTTTAAAGAAGCATTTCACATAC
The DNA here is from genome assembly GCA_003012365.1 of Medauroidea extradentata. Taxonomy (NCBI): domain Eukaryota; kingdom Metazoa; phylum Arthropoda; class Insecta; order Phasmatodea; family Phasmatidae; genus Medauroidea; species Medauroidea extradentata. Next base: position 5,224 of record PNEQ01106845.1, read on the forward strand.
CCCACTGATATTCGTTACAATAAAATTGATAGGCAATATGTAAATAAATAATAATTATTACATACCTTTTAATTATTATAGCTTCTTCCGGTAAAATGTGAGATCTCGACCATAGGAGTAGCTTCTGTCTAAAGAGAATAATGTGGTGGGGGTATGTTCATGATTATGAAATCGACGATGGAAAACTAGATGTCGCGTAGAATCCAGAAAATCTGGTTGTTTTCGTCATTACTAACTTTTGCCAAAGTCACATTAAAAGTGGGATGAAATTTATGAAACAGTAGAGTATAAATACAAATATTTGGTACGATACCTCATTTCCAGAATTTTTGTGACACTTATTTTTAAGCCAATATTAGAGCAGATATGTTTTTCTTCCAGTATTTTTTAAATTATATTTTCTATGATTATATTGTTCATTCAAGACAAAGAAACACGAAGTAGAAGCTGATTTTACAGACTACATAACTGAATTTTCTGCTACGAAATAATCATCTGGAACCAGGTTAATTACAGACTAGAATGAAACTATAGAAACTGCAGTAAAAGCCCTGTAAAATAACTGGGTGACAGATTTTTGTAACATTATTAAAATTAATAAATTCATTTAAGTATATTTAATATTAATGCATTTTCAATAACAATAATACATATCGCTCTACGGGCAGAAATTATAGACTATGTCCTTATATTTAATTAGGGGAATTGTTTTGTCTGCCTTTCATTTTCGGTTTAAATTTTGTACGGTAGTTAAAGGTGCAGTGTTGCTGTGGTAGCTTCCTAAGATGTTAAATGGTTCGTATGGAACAGCTGGTTACTTTGAAAGCTTTCTTAATTGTGTTAATAAAACATGTATGGGAAATAGGCTACTGGAATATGCTCTGAACAATATTTCGTTTCGTCCCTCGTAGCTTATCTTTATTGTGTCTTTAGGTGTTCTCCTTTACATATATATAACTTTTAACCAAAAAATTCACATTAACAAAATTTTTGCTCCGAAATCTGTCATTGGACACAACAAATCACGTGGCTGCGAGACACGGGTTCACTTCTGGACGGCTTTAAGGTACGAGACGAAAATATATGCTGACTTAACGAAGACTGTATGTCATTTACTATCATAATCTGACAGAACCTCTATAAAGATAACGAAAATTCGAGCGCACGTCAGATGTCTTGGTTTGCAGGACGAGCGCGTTGACCTAACACGCAACACATTTCACGCTATAAACAAGAGAACGGCTAAAGTTATGTAGTCGTGTTGCTTTTAAAAATAAACTCACCTCATTCTGAACCACTTTCTACTTTCATCCACCATCTAACTTCAGTAATAAAAAAGTTTCTCACTTACCAACGTTTTAGTGTTCCATTCTGTAATGAAACGCATAAGATTAGAAAAAAAATTCTATGAACATCTAAAAAATAAAATATTTAGTATTCCAATTTTTCGTTGCTGTCGAGTTACGCACCTTAAAAATTTCGAATACGATTTTGCTATTAATTCTAAAGTAATGATGTGACATACTTCATGATACATGAAAACCATATAAGTACAGAATTTTTGTTTTAGAATTTTTTTAAACCCCTTAGAATGGCGTAAAGAATGAAGCAAATGCGTTGGGTCTATGCCATCCGATGTGCGATTCGATTCTGTACAATGTGCAGAACTTTTAATATTGAAATTAAAATACGAGTAAGCTATAGTGATTGTTGTTAGTCTATTAGCCTCGGCGAGTAAATACAACCAAAAGTTCATGAGATACAACGAACGTGTTACAATTATTTACCTCCAAAATCATTCATTCACTTCTCAAACACTGGAACATAGGTAGGATAGGAAACATAAGTGGAAATATTACACATTATTCTATAAATAATTAATTTAAAATGCATTTTCCTATTTGCCTCGTCTTCGCTTGTAACTGTTCATAAATATGCGTAAAGGGGTATAACTCGAAAAACGAGAGAAATGTGTTAAGTATGGGAGCACATTATACATGTTATTTTCTAGGTCTGGGTAAAAGGCTGTAACTCTAATGGTTATGAGAAGGTAAAAATTAAATTTGGAAGTATGTTTGTTCCATTATACATAGTAGAACTTCGAACTTTCTTCTTCGATTTACACAAAACGCCATTTTTTGACTTATACCACTTTACCCAAACACCACAGATTTATAAGCACATATTTTAATTCAAGCAAATGCTATTCAAAATGCAAGAATTTCCTTTCATACCGTCCATGTTTAAAATTTAAACCGAATTTTCTCTCTGGAAAACATTAGTATTCAGTATTAGCTTAATTGTTTGACATTAATTATTGAAATCAGTATTAAATAACTTTCAAAAGGTTTTTGACTAGAATGTTCTATTAATTCTTCATATAGTCTACATAACTTATTTAATGTTCAAATCGTTCCAAATTAAATAGTTTTACGTACGTTCACCAATACATAGTCATTAACGCTTCTGAAAAAATTTCATCACGCAATGTATTCATACTTCCTATGTGCACGCTGACAGAATTACTTAAGCAAATAATCAGGCATAATATTCCCAAGAATTTGTCCTTTTTAAATAGTACAGTCTAAATTTAGATCTCGGGTGGGGTACTACATGTCTTACATTTGCCGGCACCTAGTATAATGGCTGTTAAAGTCATCTAATCGCGCAAACTTTTCTTAGATACATTGTTTTAAATCACAGCTTGTCAAGAAATCTTTTGCAAAATATATTTAGTTCATTCAAAATCAATTGCATGGTTTTTGTAAAAACGAATGGAAGAAAGCCATTTGAACTCACAATTAAAGTTAATTTTATAAGAATGTACATATTTCAAAGCATCAGTTATTGGTTTGTTGTGCTCGATATTTTTTGTTTTTGAAAGGAAAAATCGAATATTATAGAAACAGACTCGTGTTGTGTGACCCAATCTTTTTAAAATATTTTTTGCAGATTAAATTTTTTATTAGCTAACGGTCTCTTTAAAAAAAAAACCGCAATAAAATATTACAGAAACTCAACGTGAAATTCGAGAATAACGTAAAAGGAAAACGAATGAAAAAAAAAAAACACGCGAAAGTTGATAACACAGAGAAACACAAACTATGTGCATGTGGTCGGATTCCGACCTGTTAATTAAAAATATTGTATGAACGAGCCTGATGCGAATTGAAAACCCTAAGGCAATAAATGTAACAAACATAGCACAAGAGGACAGCTCACTATTTTTTTTATGAATTTGATTGTAATGTCAAAGGAATAGTAGGGCACGTTCCGTAAAGAATTTTACAAATGTTAGAAAATATTAGCTTATGTAAGACGGTAATATTTTAGATTTTATGATTGAAATTTTGGATATTATGACTGGTATAATGTAAAATTATTCAACAACGAGCTTATTTGTAGAGCAATGGAGAAATTTTTAAACATTAACCAAAATTTTCTAATTTTTATTTATATTTTAATTTGTTTTATGCGTTTTGACCGCGTATGTGCACTCGATTGTAGATTGAATTTGTCCTATGATTGAAAATTGTGTGTCTATGATTCTCAGTAAAAAATATATATAAATTCATTTTTATTTTAATAAACGAATAACTTTTTGAACAGGGAAAATAACTAAATTATTTTGCAAACTAAGGCGCAAAAACACGCAGTAAAATTGTTTATAAATTTATTACACCGCAGTATTGGAGTGTTACGAAAGTAGGTACTGAAAAATAGTTTCTTGTACATGAAAGGTAGCTTTCGTTAGTATTTTTAGGTAACAGTCATAAGTATACTGTACACCATACCTTGTCTAAATTAAAATCTTCCTATACTATTGAGGAAGATTTTGTACAGTGTACGTTAAGAGAAGTCCTCACTTAGCGCATTAAGACTCATGTACCCCCTAACGCATTTTATGTTTTAAACGAAAACGGTAATCGTATTCCCAATATATAACAAACATTTTACTTTGCTTTATGTTTCTAAAAATACCGCAGTTACAATGTTTTAAGTCCCCAAATTGACTTAAATAAGTCTTTCTGAAATTTTTGTCTTATCTTGAATAGTACCAGCCTGATTCTTAAAGCAGAAACAAATAATTATTTGTTTGAGTGACATGCTTTCCTTGAAATATAATTATTTGGTTATAGCTCAAAGTTCGGCAAAAAAAAGTACAATATTAGTACTGCTTGTCAATTTAAAGCTCTTAGTATAACGACAGTATTATTTTTGGCGCACGGATATGTTTCTCGCCTTAATCGTATAAAAAGCATTGGAACAACACTACTATTAAAAAAAATAAATTAACCAACATGTATTTTTACACGATTATAGTAGCGCGGAAATTGTTCGTGGTGCCTTAAGAGTGCGTACCGGTAGTAGGTAAATAAATGCTGAAATCCACAATTGATTTCTACGCTTTTTTCGAAACCAATATGGATAAAATACTCAATGGCAATCCTAGATAATGGTATTTACCAACTTTTTGAGTAAATATTTATCCAGAATTACTGATTCGTTACGCGTGATCTCTTGCGCCACAGTTAAATGCACGAGGTTCCGGAGTCAGAGACTGTGCCTCAGAAGTTCGTAATACTGGAAACTATTTTGTTTAAAACGTCTGCTAAATCTATTGTCTAGGATTGCTATTGTTTAACTTTCGCAAATTGGCTTCAAGAAACCTACAGTTATAGATTAATGCATTTAGCGTTGAATTATGTATCACGCCCCCTTAGATGTCCGTTATTAAGTCCATGCCCTTTATTCAATACGGCCAACTGCTTACTTGTAGACAGGGTGTGGCCATGCCGTATACTTAGCAGGCAAACACTTGAAGTCGGTGTATTTGTCCCCTTGTTGTTTGAACGATTGTACACGTGATCACTGTTGCCCATAAACGTTGTTTCCGCCATAAGAGCCAATGTATTTTACACGAATTTTGAAGAGAAATAAGGTAGAAACGATTTATCGATTGGCAAACGTGGCGTGTGTATATTAGTCTATATTGCTTGGAGAACAAAATTATGCAATAAAATGTTAACTTAACAACATTACTGCATTTTGAAACACATTTCTGTTAGTACCGACATCGCCTACTGTTTGTGCTTGGAGCTAACTTAATACATTGATGCTAGTTTCTGCTATTTATTTAACATTTTGTGTGCAAATTTGTTTGTTCTATTGTTATTAGCAAACAGCTGCACATCATCATTGACAATGCGTAAATAAGCAATATATGTGGCAGTATCATAGACAAGGGAGTATTTTCAGGTTAGTTCGCTAGGTTTACCTACATAAACAATTGAGTCAGGAATTCGCAAAAGTTCCAAGTCCAAGCGAGAAAATTGTTGGGAAACAACAAAAAACTTACTATTATGGATCTGGGAACGAAACAGGTTATCAATAATGGATAACTTTAAAGTATAGTGTGTGTGTGTGTGTGTGTGTGTGTGTGTGTGGAATAATATGAATCATAATTCACGTAAATACGCTTTCGACTGTATTTTTTATAAATTATTAAAGTTAGTGAACTTGGTGGTTTTAGCAAATCAAGTAACGTTCATTCTAACAACAGCACGTAAAACATAACATCTTGAATATATATTAAGGCAACGTTGGTATATTTTAGTGAAAAACTAATAAAATAAAACATGGATACATATATTGCAAACACACCACCACATGGTACTTTATGCCCATAAAGCAATGTTATACATTACGCTATCAGAGATAGAGTAATGTCCTTGGTGTATATTGTTGGAACCTTGGTATATGACAGAGAAAAATCTACTGAACAACATGGAAACAGTTCTTCGAAGACAATAAAGTAAGTCATAAACAAAATAATGCACTGTTGGTACAATCATGGACATGTCTGTTAGTCTGTGGCAGGCCGCCAATGTAGTATATTATCGTAGAATGTGACCGCTTTATTATGAACTTCAACATATCGCGAATAACTTCAAGTTTTGGATTTTTAATTGGTACAGTTCCATTTCTGTAAGCATTACAACGGGTCCCAACTGTCCTGCGCGCTGAAGATTGAAGATATGAAGCTGCTCATATACTTCAACAACTCCTTTCAAATCAGGTTTGTAAACGAACTGGTAGTAACAGCGCTGTTTAAAGTAGATAATCACAATGCCCTTATAATGTCCATACAATTTGTCATTAACAAAATGTCCCAAGTCCAGGACTTACTACCACTTGCAAGTTCCACATATATTTACCAGTCCGTTTAACGGACTTATTGTATAGGACTTGGTTTCTCCATTTGCTGACAGCCAAGAGAATGAATGCTTTGGAGGGTCGAAATCTCGTATAATCTAAATTTTCTCAAAATGTGAACTTGGTACCTTTTTCAAATTCCTGATTCAATTGTTTAACCACGTAATTTACACTATGCAAGTGTAAAACATCGCCTATTTACTCATTAAAACTGTAGCAGATGTATTTCACGCATCTGATCGCTCTTTACACCAGAATTCAACGCACGTAACAGTTGCATTCAGATCTGTTCATTCTACAGTATCAACACCATACTAGACGCTTACAAAAACATTGCTCGATCTACTCGGTGCTGTGTGTTGGTCAACAATGACGCAATGTCGACTTCAAGGAAGTCCCAACGTGCCATCTCCTGTATACTCCTACCTCCATGCTTTTTTACGGTATTTGTTGCACAGAAAAAATCTATCTCAATATCAAGACTATTATTTACTTTGTTGCGAATAATGCAAGCAGGTAAATAAAATATTACACAAAATTTTTTAGTCGGTTACATCACCCAGAAATGTAGGACATAAAACCCATATTTCCAAATTTTAAAAAAGTACAATTCCACTGATAAAGAAGAAAAATGACTGAAAGGGTACTTAATTTTTTGAGTTTTACTTTTAATCTGAGTTTTGCTAGAAATATCGTTAACAATAGTGTTATCGAGTACTCAACTAACAAACTAACACAAGGACTCTTGCCTCCCTCCATGGCGGTGCGAGTTGGACTTACAGTTTGATGAGACCTCGTATTTCCTCATGTGGTAAACGTGGCGGACATTGTTGGCTGGTAGGTTGTCTCGGAGTACTTCCTTGCCTTGTGTAGTTTCTCCATCGTATTCATGCTTCTGCGTTCTACAACTCCCTACAAGTTATCAATCAACAGTTTTTCTCGGCGGGAGGGGGGACCAACTTGCAGGATATAAAATTTCAAATATATCAGGCCAGTAGAAGTGCTCACATTCACTATAAGTATATAAATAACTGATAATATTTAAACGGCTGAACAGAATTACTTGAATCACAGCTAAGAACACTCTCGATCAAGTCAACTTTCAAACAAAAAAAAAATAACTAAATTAAATTCGGTTTATTTTTTTTAGCATCTACGATGCTATAGACAGGTACACTGATACACAGACAAACACGCCAAACTTATAACACTCCTCTTTTTTAGTCGGGGGTTAAAAAGAAGGCCAGTTTTATGTGAGCTACCTATCTGCCTATTAGAGGTTCAGAAGTGACGGGGATATAAGGGCGACCTTGAAACGCGAATCAAATATCACATCGCTACAACGAACCAAGCGTTAAACTAGCGGGTAGGATTCCCGCCGATCTATCTTTACTATGGAACTTAAAGCAGTGACCGTATCATTTTATTGGTGGAAAGTGTGTAGCAAAGTTCAGCACACATTTCTGAGTTCACATACATCCTGTTAGTATAGTTTGTAGCATGGCAGTGTGAAAAAAGTCGTTTTTAGTCAATGTTGGAAGGTTCAGAAACAGTATTTTACTTAGTACGGTGTATCAACAATTTCATATCGCGTTGATGTCTGAAGTGTGTTAAGTTTTTGTTCGTTGACAAAATGGGCGCAAGTGGAATACTTTCGTAAAAACGTATTTACGAACACACTACACGCATTTGAAGCGCGTGGCATGCGGTTCCGTTAGGGAACAAATCTAACATTCGACTGTGGATTAAATATGAACATACCATATTGCAGCATTCCGTTAAATGCTCTTTGCGAAGAAACACACTCCTGGTGAGGGGGCGGGGGGATAATACGATTTTTCCATAAGTGTTTTTTTTAGTAGCCTACATATTTTGAACCACAAAAATTATATAATGCACTAGTTAAGTACGTGTTAGTTATATACATATTCGTAAATGATAAAACGTAAGTCACGTTGTCATGCCATAAACTGTATTATAAATAAAATGTATATAATTTGATATTAAATTTTGAATTAAAAAAAATATGTGTTGTTACTGCAAAGTTGTAAATGAAATGAAAATTTAAAGTTCGTGCTTTGCAATACTAAGAGAATTAAATACTGAAAATATTCGCCGTCATATAAGCCCATAAGCCGAAATGGTGCGTGATATTACAGAAAAACTGGCATGTGCCAGATTTACAGAGTATAAGTTTAACAGCGTAGGAACGGTGCGAGAAAATAAACTCAAATGGAAAAACTCGCTATTTGCTGAATGACGTATTTTTCCAGGGATTTTATAAGCTATTGCGGGAAGCATGGATCGCAAAAGGAATATAGTGGTAGCAGCCGAAACGTAGAACATATTGTAATAAACTGTCTTCAATACGATGACATATGCTAACACAGGACGAAAGGAATATTTTATAAATGTAAGATTTGATAAAGTATATTAAAATGTTTTCTCCGTATACTTCTATTAAATATTACACAAATATTAAACGCAACCGTTGCAAATTCGTTTATTTAATTGTTTAAAAAATTACATTTTATTTTAAAAAATATATCTTTTATATCGTGTAAAATACTGACGCTGAACAAGTAGTTTTTTAAAACTATAAATGGATGGATGGTTATTTTTTCAGCCGGGATGATAATTTAAACGTTATCGCTTAACAGGAGGAGGGGGGAGGCGGGAGAATATCTCTGAGACGCGACTATGATATAATATTGCATTGACACTGTACAGTTTTAGGTTTGACACTTTTTGTCTTAAGCGATAGGCCTACGCTTTTCTTTAGACATAACGCTGGCCACGAATGTATCATAGTAGACCTAGTTATTAAACACCACGCCAAAAAATAAATTTAACCGGAACCTTATTTGTTGGACAGCTCTTGAAAGTTCTCTTACTATTAAAAGTCTAAGTGACTAAATAATCAATTTAAATGATTTATTAATAATGATATATTTCATACACAAAACTTCTTAAAACGTTATAGCCGAAAATTATTTGAGGCATATTGCACCTTTAAATGAGGATGGAATATGTTATGTAGTTAATTAAATAATGTCTTTATAATCATTATCCTCTTTTGCCACATTTTCATATCATCACTGATACGAGTTCTTACAGAAATGTGTGTGAGCGTTCTTTCCACTGTTCAACAGTATTTACCGACCACCCATATCTCTCACTATTTTACCAGACACGGGATTTCTTTTACAAACCTTACCCCGTTTTTTGTTTAAACGCCTCTTTCACGACTATGAGTGCAGTCCGGAGCAGTAGAGAAGTATTACTTAGTGCTCGTACAACGTTGACTAATTTGCTCTGCTCATGAGCATGATAAATAAGGGTAGAGCTGAGTGAGACACAAGATAACAGGAAACAGAACATTTGAGAAAAAATTGTAGTTAAAAGATTATTTTATATTAATGATGCTTTTAATCCGTTTCCTGTTATTTACCATATATCGATCCGGATCTCAGTGCTCAACTATCACGCACCTTAAGGGGCCTGCCTAGCTGCGCTTGAAATGCGTTGCCGCGAGTTACGGATATTCTGTTTTTGACGAAACTGTCTAACGCGCATTAATTTTTTTATCTACAAAAAGAACACATACATTAAACTATGTAACTATAGTTTCAAAAGTTCGACACGTTTATTTAAAATAACTTTTTCGGAGCACTAAAATGGCCAAAATTGACTTTTCAGACTGCCGTATCTGGAAAAAAATTACAATCGGATTCTAAAAACACAACTGTAGAAACATGCGTTAGACTTTGAACTACTCTGGCCACAATAAAACAATGTGGTCACCGCTTTAAGTTCCATATGAAAAAGGATAATACTGCACGCCATCTGAGTGGCTTGCGCGGAGAGGCGATAATTAATTACACACGTCGGTTAGCGGCACTTGTACCACTCCTGCCTCACACACACAAACGCAGCCCATCTAGCGAGTCTCCTTAAAAGAAAGAGCCAGTGAACCTTGCCTAGTGAGCATTATTAACTGAATTAAATAAAATTCGTTTGAGTTCTTTAAAATTTTTTTAACATTTGAACATAAAATGTTTTAAGATGTAATGTGGACAACGAAGTTTTTGAAAATTTGAAAAAGTTCACAATGCCTAATAAAATTTAGAATCCCATTATATGCGTATGGTATGGTATTAAAAAACCCATACGATACTTTTACAACATTTTGTGGCTTTCAAATTTTCTGATACATCTTCCGTAAACGAAACTTTCCACACTTTACGATATTTTACTCGATATTATCCTAAATAATAGAACGAAACAAGAACTGTAATGACTCTGTGTTAGAAACAGGTTGCCCCTTTATCTTGACCTAAATATGGCGACGATATCTTCTTTAAACAAGTAAAAAATGTTTATTTATAAATTGGACGAATAGTTATGTTCTTTTTCATCTAAAACGTAAAGCGAATTCAGCATAGTATAAATTTAACACAAGCGTGTACTATCTTAAATCGCTTAATTAGTCTATAAAACGCACACCGGGCATTGCCAGTAGGTAATAACAATTCTTAAATTCATATAATTAGATAAGCAGCATTGTAGAAGTTAATATTCATATTTCACGGTTTCGTATTCACTTAGTAATGCATACAATTGTTGTGGGCCCATACAAATTTTAGTACACTGTACGATACCGTTCTTTTAGAGATAGAAATTTGTATGTTGCGTGGCAGATTAAAATCCTTAATTAACACGTCACCATTTTCGTTCATTAAATTTTTGTACGATATCATATTTCCGTTCAGTGTTATGTAATATGACATAAGGTGGAGTATAAAATAATTAAAAACGTTGCAACAATCATATTAGTTAAGACTTCTTTTCAGTACAGATGATATTACAAAGAATTAAAAGGAAATATTTATTTGTAAACAGGGTTGGCAACAATCGAGCAAGTATATGACCATGCTACATACATACATTTATTTGCCAGTTGGTCCAGTGCCGTAGTTATCTTATTATAACTGGCAACATCTAAACGAGGTGCAAACAATTGGAATCTCTCAATACAGCTTCATACTTAGTTGTTTTATTGCTACGTATTTCAGCATTCCAATACACAGGATGTTCATGTCACGCTTGGTAAGTTTCGGCTATAGGAAAATATGAACGTTGTTTACGTGTATTCAAACATTTAGAATGAAATAAAGCAGTAAACTCGAATTATTTTGCTTTTTTTCACAATTTTCAGAAATTGCGTCTACATAAAAATTTGACTATTTTGCTAATGCCCTACTTCAAGTTTACAAAAGTACACTTTTGGATACAAACCAAAAAAGTACGTTGCACATACGCCATTGCAGCAAATGGCGTGTCACAGAAAACCAGAGAGTACAAACAGACAAGTAGACAACCAAAAGGACGTTGTTTTCAACTGGTAAACAAAGGAAAACATTATGCATTTCCGCAAGGAATTCAGTCAGCGAGTTACAACCAGCCAAATAAGAAAATAAATCGATACAAACGAGTACCCAGGCGCAGAAAACAAACCAAGCAAAATAAGTAAGTCAGATTTCTCCACAAAAGGAATTCCGTAAGTCTATGCGAAACAACAGATAAAAATAATTACGACAAACATAAGAAAACAAAAGGAACGACAAAATAGTTGGTTATAGAAGATACTACAGAAACACAGAAAATATTGATGGAAACGTACGACCACAATTAACAAAACAACCGTGGACAGTAAAACAATGAAAACAAAGGCGAACACAATTGTATCTTTGCAAAAAAAAAATACAATCTGCAACGTTTGAGGTACTGTAATCTGTCCCGGTCTTCAGACTTGCACAAACAGTCCGAGGAACACCTAGATAAAAGGGGTTTATAAACTCTACCCGCTGATCTATCAAGGCCAATAGGATTGATCCGTCCCCCGATAGGCTGTGCAGGAGTTGAAAAAGACAATTAAATTTTGCTTGCATGACATTGAAGAAAAACAAATATTTCAGTAACTGATATTGTATAACCCATTCATACATTAAAATTTCTGTGTTATGATACCAACATATGTTACGAAAGCATTAAAGCTACATTGATTTCGTAATAATGCTTCACACGGACGTAAAATATGCCGATAAAACAATTTTCACAGGAAACTAAAAGTGATAGCCTTAATTATGATAGTAAGCGTCTGCGTAAATGCAACGAAATTAGTATATTATGCATTTATTGGTATGCGTTGATCATCAGCGGTTAGCCACAGCAGTGCATGTTACTGAGCGAGAGGTCATGGGTTCGTTACACGGAGCTACTACGAATTTGTTTAATGGCTCGGAACAAAAAAAACTATACACGCTATGCACATTCAAAAACGTTTAGTTATTCTGACCAAATGTTTTACATAGGTTACAAAATATAAACAAAATGCAATTGTGTTTCCGCTAGAGTAACATAATTTCGTCACATACAAATAAATAATTAATTTTTGCGAAGCAAATTTTTTTGTAACTTAACCTTTTTCTCAGTGAAGGACCTTCACGGGCGGTTATTCCGTCCCTTGAAAACTATGACCAAGTAAGTAAGCCTTTTCAAAAAAAAAACCCTGAAAATCAATTTTAGAAAATGATTTCTGCAATTGGTTTTCTTGCAGCAATAATCTCCTCTTCGTACCGCCAAATAATGTGCGTTATACAAAGTAATAACTGACATTGTATAATGAAATTACGTTGCTTTTCACATGCATCTACAGTATGAGAATTTTTACATGTGTACAAAATACACTTTAGCACTGAATCAGTTATAGAAAAAATAGTCACATATATTTCTATTAGAAATATTTATTTCATGGGACTAAGTTTTTGTAAGATTAGAAAAGCCTTTACATGTTTTACTGATATCTTGCTACTGGCGCATAGTCTACTGTTACGTAACACCGTCCATACAGTGTCACAATATGCAAGTGTCTGTCATCAAATCCACTACTGTTTCGATCGATTGTTTGTGTCTATTATTTGTCTATAATCAGCGACTAGTAGGCTGCACGGAATGCAATCATCGGTAACTACACGCGCTGTAATCACGTAACGACAAATGAACACAAGAAGCTTGATTGGCGCGGCTTCGATCTCAAACAGTTGCAGTCAAACGCAACTAGACTGCAGCAACCCAGAACGCTACGAGGGAACGTTTCACAACAGAACGTCTGGAAACCACAGCCAACTAAGGTCTACATTGTCTTATGACACTGCATTATTAGTAGAGCCGCGATTTTATGGCGAAAAGGTTTTTGCAACATTTGGTTTCGATGCGTCGTGTGCACACCTGCAGCTCTGCTACATCGTCTGTGATTGGGTGATTTTGCTCTCACTGGCCTTGGAAAATTATAGACGTACAGACTCACAATAATCTTATTCTGATTGGCGCAGTCAAATGAGAAACGTGTCTGAACAAAGACACGCTGCCAATAACCTTGAAACAGAACTACCGATGTGCACGAGAGTCACTGAAACAAAGTGGGGTAAAAATCTTTTCGCGACAAAATCGTGGCCCTAATTATTAGAGACCGGAAAAATTCGCGGGTTCACTGACTTGTAAGCTAGCCTCCAAGAGTGTATGTGAAATCGTGCAGACAGGTGTTTATTAGCTGCTCGCTGACACTGTGAAATGGGCCTGTATTCAGCTACAGTTTTAATAGGCTCAACTACTTCAAGGAAGTGTCGAGTATGTCAACGACCAATTATGAACGTGATACAGACCTATAGTTGCTGGAATTCCAGCTTGCTCCTAAAAGAAAACGCGAATTTTTCAGGCAATGATTTTTGATGAAAAGAAATCTGCAACATTTTGTTTCAGTGCCTCGCGTACACATATGCAGACCTGCTTCATGGTCAGTGATTGGTTGTTTTTAACTCTCAACATATCTGGCATCTACCCGCTAATAGCAGATGGATGGTGTCGCAGTGACGTTATTCTCATTGGCACAGTCAAGTGAGTGACGCCTCTACACGAATGCTCGCTGTCAATAACTACGTACCAGAGCTGCAGATGTGAACGTGAGGCACTGAAACAAAATGTTGCGTTATTCTTTTCACCAAAATTCATTGCCTCTAATTAGAAGTCGAGACGGTAACAATTCGTGGGTTCATTGACCTGTAAGCTACAGCCTCAAGGACATCTGAACCGTATAGTGCAGAAAGGCAACAAGTCCAACATTTTCCACATTTACCTTTTAAATTGTTAATGGGTCAACGGATCATGTACCACAGAATGGAAACATGGCAGCACGACAGCAGAGGCCTGACAATGGCTTCAATATTATCTGTGCAGCAGATAGGAAGCAAGTACAGGGCAAGTTCTCTTTATGTGAAAGTGGCACGAACTTACAGCTGCTGAAATTCTGGCTTGCGTCTAAAAGAAAACGCAGATTTTTTAGGTCCCTACTTATATGTCGGTGTCAATTAATCTTAAATGTACTAATACATTAAAAGGTTTTTGTTGGTTATAGACTTGAGCGGTAACACGTTTGGGTTAATTTATTTCTACGTAGGCCTACCTTGCAACGGCCTATGCACTACACGACGTACTGTAGCCCAAACAGACGGCCACCTTAAGATACGTTGTGTACACGTGTTCTAAGAAGAAAACACTATAAATTCCGGTATACATTATCCACAATTCAGTATAAAATACGGTACCCAATTCTGTACAAGTAGCCCTGTGACAGTATGTACCGCAACAATGATGGTTTCAGCCAGAATTTCGTACTTTATTTGACAAATATAACCAGTCCTTTTTTTCAGAGTAGTCTTGTTACCTACTAAACACACTGTCGTCAAATTTTTCAAAACCTGTATTATACAAGATTGTTTCAAATATTTGCCAATTAGACGCTTGTCTTGTATGAAAAAAAAAACACGTATTTGGTAAGTTTACAGCTATATTTTATGGAATAAAACATCCGACACCAAAAATGTACGTTCCTCCATTGGTTACAGAAACCTATAAGTAAACAGAGATAGAGTGTACCCAACACTGAAATAATTGTTTCCGGTGCGTTTGTCTACGAAAAGAAATCACACACAAAACTGTGTCCCTATGTTTGTAAAAATGCTATCTGCTAATTAAAAGTGATTGCCATTCTCTACTAAAGTGACAAAAAAATTTTCACTTAGTTGTAGTTGAGAAAATGTCAACTGTTATCGGAAAAGGTTATGATAGAAAACTGCATTGGACATTACGACATACTTTCCACAAATGAAATTCCAGGGTCGTAACTTCAAATCCATTTGAAATTCACTTTCGACGAAACCACTGTAGGCTAGTTTAGTACTTCGCGCAAGGTACTATATGTTGTTTGACAGACATTTTTATATTCAACTTATTTCCTTTATTTTCCGTGACCCAAACGTTAATAAAACTAAATGGCGTCCGCCTACAGGTCATGAGTTTGTGTGGGTGAGGCAAAGCGCCAAGGGCGATGTGGACCGGCTCATCTGGTGCGGTATCACCTCTACCACAAGACACTGAAGTGGCGTGCAGTGGTATCGTAGACCACTCACCTTGCTGACACTTCCAAGGGTCAAATCATTAATTATTAGTGGAATGTTTTAAGCTTAGTTTATTGCTTGTACCAAGTGTAGTTTTACACGAATCCCGTGAATAGTCATTTCAAATATAAAAAGGCAAGAAAGCTGTTTTTAGCCATTTTGAGGGACTCCAGAATTATTTTTCTAGTTGAAGTATTACCTAGAAAGTACCGATCTGTCGTCGTATGAAGAGTATTTTCTTTTCTTACATTGGCAAAATGGGCACATGTGGAATAGATTCGTAATAAAACGTGTTTACGAACACACAAGCGCGTGGTAAGCGGCCCTCTTAAGTACTGCAAGGTAGAAACGTGTTGCGAATGTAAACGCTCACGTGGCCAGCGAGGCGACACGGACTGGGCGGGGCCACTGCGGCAGATCACACTTCCATTCTTCCCGATCGGCAATTCGAGCTGCGCGCGTCCTCCGCCGGAACCGGAAGCTGCGGACGACGAGAAGGGTAGGGCGAGGGAGGAAGTGGTGGCAGATGGACTCTGTGACAGCCGGGTTGAAGCGACACCGGAGGTCCAAGGGGGTGGGATCTGCGCCCAGCTCCAGGCTGACAGACAAAATTGGATGTCAACAGGATCAACAAGGGCGTCGCCCAACCGCTTGCCCAGATTCAATCACGGGGTGTCCAATACCGAAATTAATTTGTTCCGAAGTTTGTCGACGGAAATGTGTCTTGTGTTGCGAACCACCAGTATCGGATTTGATCGCGGGGGTGTCCGTGAGCTCAATTTTAAGTAAAAAGTTCTCAAGAGAAAGATACGGGGCCCAGACGCCAGTGGACCGCCTTGCGCATAGAGGCGATTAGCCAAGTTTTGAACGAGCTACAGTCAGTGTTACAGCCCACGGCCGATCGCGGTCGTTGTAGCCCAATAGCATGCAAATTACTTATGTAACAGTATGTTATTATTGCTTGTGTCAAATGACAAAGGATGGAACAACAAACGCCGGAATATAATTTTTCTTTCCCTCCAGGAAGTTGAGCGCCGAAGTCCTTAAAATGCCTATTAGGCAATTTTCACAATTTTTTTTCTTTCTAATGATATTCCGTAGGACTGAAGTAAATCATGTCCATTTACTGATAATAGTGTTTTACCTTCCCTGGAAAGAAACCATGTTCCTAGAGCAGTTATTATGTACATATGCCAAACACGCGGAAGCACTGATTTTACATAAAACACCTTGCTAAAGATTCCTTATAAATGTCTCATTACCTCTTAGGTCAGCGAAATACCAACAATTGTTCATGTTAAGGCATAGTTTGTTAAAATTAACCAATGTTGAGATGCAAAATTTTCAAAACAGTCCTCTTTTAGCTGGGGAAAAATCGTTTAAATTTCACTTTTGGTAACTCTCATTATTAAATATTGAATACACGTTATAAAACGGCTGAAGAGAAGTAAACTGTAAGAGTGGCCGGGCATTGACCATTGTGTGCATCCTAACAAAAATAGTTGGACATTGTTCTGTATATTTGATTTTATTAGCTGCAAGTCTAGCTGAGCTTCCTACATTAGCCTAATTCAAGAAATATCCTCAACTATATTAATGGCACGTCACTCTGCATCATCAGCTGCTAGTGCTATAGGCTCCCTCCTTCCTTCAGTTTTGTTATTTATCTGTGATTGTATAACATTATTATATGGTAAACGGTTAAAATAAAACATTTCTGAAATTGATTTGTAATTCGCTTAAGGAATTACACATGTTGTATTTTTTAGCAATTACGTGAGATAAATAATGATTGCATTGTATTACCGTTATTTTTAAACTTTCCGTTAAGTCTCATTCTTTGTCTGATGACAGGTTAACGTATGGAAGAATCATTAACCATTTATAACACGAGACCAATAAGTCCAATGTGGGGGCGAACATTATAACTCAAAGTATCACGTACCATGTGCGGCTGAACAAATAACGGACCTGTTAAGTTTCCTATAAGATTCGTATCACTGTGTAAAATCCTTAGTTAAGGGGGAGTGTTAGACTATTTCATTCCATTTTCAGTTTTTGAGCCATAACATTTATTCAAATTTTATTATGAAAATGTTCTCTTTGACTAAGCATAGAATATATTCTTAAACTGCTTGACATAAATAATAATGGAATCTTACGTTAATTAATCATGCAAAATCATTCTTAGATAATTGTAGGTTAAATTTCAAGAATTCTCTTGTAAAAAAAATGATTCTGCATGACAACTCGATGACAGATTCCGTTATTACTTATATCAAGCATATTATAAACAACATAGACTTTGCTTTGTAAAAGAGAAAATTTTGATATTTCTATTTAAATAAATGTTATGACTCAAAAACTGGAAATACAATAACATTGTCCAACACAATCCCTTAAAATCGTAGTGAAACTCGTGGGAAAAAATATTTCCAAAATGGTTGCTTAACTTGGGACTAAATGTTGGTGGCAGAGCAAAAGGAATCTTACAATTATTCATTCGCAATAATTGTTCCTGTCGTAGGTGTATTACTGGTATTATTTACAAGAAAGTATACATTAGTAAAACACGTTTTCAGACAATGCATTATGAAGCATTAATCGGAACATTCAAGTGCGAGACTTGTATTCGAAGTCTTTAGCGTTGTTTGTGGCCTAATAGGACTCATTTCTTAAAATACATAAGAAACGTACCAGAATTCAAAGTATTTAGTTGCCTTGTGAGAGGTTAGTATCATGTGAGGAAGAAATCAATTATGAATTACTGGCGACACCAGCAGGTTCATGTAAAGTAATATCACATCTAAGACGATTACAAAAAGCCTGGTAATTTAATTTTGAGTTAAGTGATGACAATTTAATTTTTATAGAATTTAGTTGAAATTTAAATTTAGCTTTTTGAGATATGTTGGAGGGTTCGAAAAAGGTTTACGACATGTGTTTTGTATTTGAATTTACTTTTCGCTATCGTCTGGCGTACATTTAATTTTGTAAAGTAATACATTAGGAGAAGTTTTAATATTTTGATCATAAATGTGACCTGGCACGATGCGTGCAAGGTTAATAGCCAACTAAACTTGTTTAGAGAATATTTACAAGAAGTCAGCGTAAACAATAGTGAAATAGAATTATTGAATGAATGTTAATTACAGTGTAATGTTTAATGCAATTTGGTATTGTATGAACGCAAAGAGGATGGAAGTTAAACAAATTTTAGTATGAATTGTTACCGTGCAGTTTCTCATACTTTTGCTTTGAAAATTAGAATCACTTAGGTGTCAATCAAAAAACCACAAACAACCATTAAATCTAATTATATAATCGATTTGCAACATATTGTAAGGTACTTTAATTCGTTTCTGTATGACTGTTAATTTTAGGTCAAAGATGGAATTATGTTTGTGACCTGTATTTCTATTTACATCCAAACTATGCAACACAATTAATTCGATTACTTAAATATTTTCATCAAACCGTACTATTTAATATGATGGCCGTAACTATATTGTTTCTTTGAAGCACAACAGTACACTCCTTGGCACTATTTTGATAATTTTAAGTTTGACGTTACCAGCTACATGGACGCCAATTCTAACGTATGGTGGAGTGGTAAATTATATGCTTGAAATTGAATAACGATAATTTTCAAAAGTGTTTAATCTGCATTTAAATTCGTGCCATAATCTTGCCAATAGCTGATTTGGAGTCACGTGCACACATGGAAATAAAACACAGGAATTATTTCACAAGTAGCAAAGTGTAAACATGAACAACATTGTATAGCGAAATCAATTCACAAATACGAAGCTACACCACGGCAAAAACAGAAAAATAATAATTTATATATAGGGTAGAAACTGTTACAACTACTGTTAGGATATGCTGTCTTCCTCTGCAGTAAAAAAAAAAAACCTTCATAAACAGGTATTGTGAACGGGAGGCAAGTAGGCAACAACAGCCAATAATGTTTATAAGTTGAATAAACGTATCTAAACGCGGGTGAGTATAGTTACTGAGCATTGTAATCGAGGGAATCAGCCTTGCTACACGTGCTAAGGCGTGTTACATCGCACGGGCTACTACGTTCCACCAGATAAAAAAAAATAGAATTTTTTTTGTCACTGCCATGACTCTCCCCCATCTGCTGCAACGTTTGGTCTGGTACGGCGCAGATAACTCGGCAGATCTGTGGCCGGCGACAGGTAGATAAGAGCCCGCATATATGTACACGTGGGGGAGCAGGAAAGCCATTGCACTGCTGGTGAAACCATATCTGGCGTTGGCGTTGTGAGCAAGCACACTGCACTCTCCAAACTGCTGTAGGAAACCACCGCTTCATCTCACCTGCACACAACTTTAAATAATCTGTTCTCTTCAGACCAAGCTGGACGAATGTTTTTTCAGCTCAACGTCAGGCTAATTTTTCTCAGTTGTGTGTGACACCCTACTGGTACAAGCATTAACCCTTTCTGCTGTGAATACAGACTCATCTACGGATCTGAAATTTCTGTTGCGGAATGTATGAAGGTAATGCAACCAACAAATCACTGTAAAAGTTTAACTGATGTTGTGCTTAGTAACAATAATAATTACTTAGTGATTCAGCTACGAGCGAGCTGGCCTAACAGTAACACGCTGTACATCTCCGGCTCTGACCATCCTGATTTCGGTTTTCCGCAGTTTCCCTAAATCGTTCCAGGCGAGAGCAGGGATGGTTTCTTAGCAAAGCCGACTTCTCTCCCAGCTCCTGTTGTTTTACCAGATTGTGTGTAATCGTCTCTAATGACCTCGCTGACGACGATACGTAAAGCCCACGTACCTACCTACCTCTAATGCAGTAGATTGGTCACGTTACAAATGTATTTTCGTACTTCAGATCGATTATGATGCAAATATTTTTCAGTGGCTTGTCGCATTCAGTAATGCTTTCAAAAGTGATGAACGTTAGTTCCTGCTCTTATGCTTTCAAACAATATATATTTGTTTAATATTAGTTTCAATGCATTTATTTCAATACTACCATCGTATTACATCTATTATTATCTTCAAATAATTTTGTACAATATTACGACGCATAGGGCAAACCTCACAGGCCAACGATGAAGGAACATTTCTTACGTCATCACTTGGTTAAGTAATTTAAGGTGTTGAAGCCAGGAATGTTTAACGAAAATGTTTGATATCGCATAACTTTTCCAAAAACTATATTATATGAATGGTGTTATTGTTAATCAGGTGATTGTACAGAATTCACTATCCGGTGCTTGTATGTTTGCTGGTAAACTTAAACTGTTTTAAATTCGAGAGCACATTTTAAAGTAAATTTTATAGTTGTTGCATGTATTGTTATTTACATTACATTAATTATTTTATTTAACTTATTGTACTAAAAGTGCCATTGTATGTTGTACACAAACAGTACGCGGTACATTACAAACTGAGATGACTTTTCACTTCAGTTTTAAGAATTACTACATGTGTGTCACAAATTGTGGAAAAATTTTTTGTCGCCATGAAATTTAAATGTTTATGTTATTTTCAGACATGAAACTCAATGAACAGAATAAACATTTTTAGCGAAATAACATTTTAAAGCATATATAAATACAAAATAGGCCGCGTTTGTCGAGGGATCAGACCTCTAGCTAGACTAGAGACCTAGGCTATATGGGTTCGAACTCCGCGCACTCGGTCCTAGAATTTTCGCATGTGGGAAACGTGATGGACGTTTCGTTGGTATGCGGGTTTTCTCAGAGCACTCTCGTTCCCTCCACCTTCCTCATTCCATAACTGCTCCACCCTCATCTCAGCTCACTTCATTCTTCATGTTGAGTAGCCGGTCCAACCTTCACCCCGGCCTTCTATCATACACAAGGTAACCCTGCCAGATGATAAAAAAAACTTAATTCGTATTATTTCATTTCAGTTACACAAAAAGTTTTTTTTTACAAATATTCAGCTGTCCTAAAAATTGTTTTTACAAACTATAAAGTTATACGCAAGGTTCACAGTTTTCACAGTTTCACATTTTTCAGAAATATTGTCTTACGTCAAGTGTTTCAGGAAGTAATTGCATTGATTACCATGTTAATCCTGTACTAACTCTACAGACGGAAAACTGTACCATACAATTTAAGACATCGGGAGTAAATAATTATAACCCACATTGTAAGACATCCGATGTAAAAAAAAATATATCCGTAAATGTAGGGAGTTTAATTTAAACCACACAGTAAATGATGCATTTATGTAACGCTTTTTCCCATATTTGACATGATTTATTACACCTAAGCTGAAAATTACAGGGAATATGTTTATTATTTGCACCCGAGATCTTCAATCATTGAACATACAAGCGCTTTATAAAGACGCGAATCTATAATGACGATATCTTGACTTTTATACGTGTATGAACTTTCGACGAATATGATTGAGAGGTGAGTAAAGTTTTGCTATGACAATGATTAACATTACAAATGTTTGGAATTAGCTGCAAGCAGTGAACATAGTAGAACGACATGTCTAGTTATAGGAATATGATTAATTGTTCTGCACACTGTAATGGTTATTACAACGATAATTTGTAATATTTTTATTTTATTTGATCAGTGTATGTTTCTTTAAAGGGTTATGCTAAAGTGATATAATTTTCATATTTACTAATTTTAATAATTATATGTGTATGTTTGAATTTGTAATACTTACCCAAATTAGTGTTTTCAGTATTTATGTGTGTGATTACATTCTTCTAGGACTATGAACTTGGCGTCTTCTTAGGGATAGTTTGCTAGCTGCACCAATATATGCAGATTCCGAATTTATATTTCCATTGTCGGGATGCGCTTGGCAGGAAGCATCATCTTTGTTCTGTCTTGCTTGGTTACTCCCTTTGAGAATGGACATGTCTACGGCAGAGGAGATGTTTTTCCTTGGTACATTGCCGGCATCATAAGGAATAGAGCTCTACCAAGGGAGGGAGTTAGACTAGGTTGTGATACTCCAACTTGTTAGCCTAATTGAGAAGAAGCAATTATCATTTTTAAATATGTTTCGCTTAGAAGTGAGCATCAAGATGTCTGGGGACACGTAAGACGCCGATAGCAAATTGTCTGATCTGTTATGTCATGTTTGTGGTGTCACCTATTGATATTGAGTATTGTGTTGTTCTAAATTAACGTATGTAATGAGAGGTGCCTAAATGGAACAGTTTTACTTTGGACATTTGTGACTTTTAAATTTTAACAAGAACTTAAATATGAATTATCAATTTCATTTATTAACGTTTCTAGCTTTGGGACCGGCACGAATGCCCAGAGGAAGAGAGAAATCTAATTCACAAACCGACTGCGGTTAAAACTTAATAGTTTAGCTTAGGTAAAGTTTTATTTGTCTTGTACCAAGTTTACTATAATCATGTACGCATTTACGAAGACGCTAGTACTGAGTAGAATGTTTCTATTTTCCTTACACATGTTGGGTTTGCATATGGTGGAAATAAATCTTTAAATAGTTATTTTCGTATGGAGCAGCACCTATGTTATATTTTATTCGTTTTCAGTCCTATATCAATCACCTGACTAACATAAAATATTCTATATTTCATATAATGAGTTGTGGTGTTATTTTCTATTATAATTCCACAATTAGTGTTTGCATGAAGAACCTATTTATTACTGTATTTCTCTATTCACTATCCTACATATCTGCTATTCTCACAGAAATTACTCTAAGTACACCACAACTCTTGAAGAATTTTATTCATCCATCGGAGAGGTCCGAAGTAGCTGTGTAGCACTCTAACTATACAACACATCCTGATCTTTGTTTAGAGTAGTTCGTGCCCTAAGCAACCGAGAAGTTAATATTTTAAACTACACAACGTATCGCAGTTATATTATTATAAGTTACAATTACTTATTGAACTATCACTCATCTCTAATTTAAATACATTTTTTAAATAATGATAGTTAACACATTAGTGATTATTTGGATTTACATTTCATGATATTTGACAAACCATTTTTTTAAAATAAAAGTTGGTGACCATTATGTGTTTATACACTGACACTCTTACTTTTAGCAGTTTTGCCCGCGTGTATACTACAAACACAAAAATACTAATTTCTTTTCTACTAAGGCATACGTAAAATGCATTTTCGACTGTGCCATCAAGTGCTTTAGTAGCTAAGTTACTAGTTGAGATAGCGTTTCCAGACCATATAGAGAAGCCACCTGAGAAGCAGACTTACATACTCAGTTACTTTACTTCTGAACGAGTTCACCAAACTGTTACAAATTTTATCAACATTCCCTTACTCGAAGCTCTAAATAGTACATTTGCAAAACAAGTACATGGATTTCTTACTACTAATAGGAACTATCGAATATGCATCTTATGAGAGATAACAAACTTTTGTCGCTTCAATACTAATGCATTTTCTTTCCTCTTTAATTTCAACACATTTTCCAATTTTGACGAGAAGGTTAGAGATACTGCTAGATATAACGTCAACTTTCAAGTGGTCATTCACATTTGTTTTTAAAATAAAGAGAGGTAGAGACAGAGAGAGAGAGACAGAGAGAGAGAGACAGAGAGAGAGAGACAGAGAGAGAGAGAGACAGAGAGAGGTTTTCTATGAGGCAACGAAACTCGAAGATTTGATTCTTGCATTTGCATGATCGTCAGCAAAAGGTTCTCTCGGTGATAAGGGAATAGTTTGTCAAAATCTCCTAGCAATTGGCATTTCATTATTCCATTACTTCATCGTTGTCCATTATACATTTGAGGGTTATTCTAAGAGCCATTTATTCTCCCACGAGTTTAATGACATCCTAGCACTGGCACAAACAATAAGCTTAGAGTCTCATATAGCCAGGGCCACGGTGTTTGGTTTGATGACGAAGCACAGGTGTGTCTCTTTACAAATTAAGGTAAAATGCAGATTGAAGGCAGTGTTAGGGTTTTCCCCCCTCCTTCAGTGCAGCAGCTATTCCAGAAAACACAACAACCAGAAGAATACAGTCACCGCACTTTATATTTTACAAGAGTTAGAAGAATGTTTTTACGATGTCTCAAACAATGGGACATCCTTAAAAATGTTAAAATTTGATTACAGGTTTTCCTAACTTCAACCTCACAAAGGGTGAAAAAAACGTAAAGAATGTTTTCTATAAATTATCGATAGCTATCGAACCCTTACAGATATAGAGTTGATTTTTTTTGTGTTAGGATAATGGTAACGTTGACCCCTAAGGGGTGTAAAAGGACGATATGTTGCTTAATTAATCGTCGATATAATATAAAAAAACGAGATATCATCAAAGGTTTTACTTAAATTGAATACGTACACCAATGTATAAAATAACATATGTGGGTTTTTCGAAATATGACCCCACTGTTAGAAAAATTTTCCGTGAAACTACGGAAAAGTACAGGCAATAAATTATCCAGAAATCTTTGTAAGATAACGGACATTCAGCTTTTCTTGATAACGGAATCCTCCATAAAATTACGGACAATCCATTTCACGCAAATAACAATAGCATTTCTTTAAGTTTCGGGCACTCCATTTTCAAGAAATACGACATCTCTTATTCCCTATGTTTCCTCGAGATGTTGACACACCATTTAATTTTCTGAAAAATATTTCGAATTTGCTGGGATTCGAACCAATGATTTTATGTTTGCCAGGTAGACACTCCAATCACTGTACAGCAGTAACGAGCTGTTAGTTACGTCTTCTTTTATTTAAATCTGTAAAGAAATTAAAATGCATTTTTACGGCTTATCACTTGCCCAGGTTTTATTATATCAGAATTATTTTCAGTGTGGGGTAATGTATAGTGGTCTCCGAAAATAAATCAACATTTCGTTACGCTGCCCCTCGACCAGTAAACCTCTTGAGTACTTAAAACGTTTTTATTGAGTTTAAAATGACAACAATTAATTTATAAGGGCAGATGGATTTTTTTTTCATGTTTTATTTTTTTAAAGGTATATGCCGATGATTGTTTTCATTTAAATGAATTCCTAGTAGAATGAAAAATAAACAGTATGAGACAACTATGCATTTCGGGCACCAGTATACAAATTTCAATTGTTCTGAAAGGCTTAGAGCGTTTTATAAATTTACTTATTTTGCATCAAGATCGTTGAATAACTACTCAAAAAATCTTATTGAAGCTCGTGAGTGATTGAAACTCGAGTGTACTGTGAACATGACTTGTTCCATTGCACTTAAATTAACTGCTTCTTTTCGTGTGAATACTGAACGTACCAAACTATGCGGATTAAAAGCAGGCCTATAATAGCACAACGAGTAAATTATTACTGACTGGATTTTTCTGTCCGTTACATGCCTATAACCGAAATTATTATAAACATTTCTTAGTCAGTGGTTTTTACAAAATGCTTTGTCACAATTTATGAGCGTAACTTCACAGATAAAACTGTTTGTAGTAGTATTTAACTGTTTTTTTAACTACGTAGTTATTACTATTTGTAGGCGACTTTAACTGTGTAAAATATTTTGGCGGTTACGTGGTAATAAAGTATGTAATTTAGATATTTGTAATAAAAAGTTATTTCATTGTGTTTCACCATACTTTTAAAACTGTTTTGCATTACAGTGGTTATTAACAGTAACGCTGTATGGCTAAAAGTTATGGGAAAAAATAACATAATAGTAAAATTGAACGTCAACACAAAATTGTAAGATGAGCCAACGCAGTAATAAGATATAAAAATATATAGTTCTAAGGGGGAAAAATAAGAAACGAAAATATGTCTTCATTTGTGGTTAGAGGTTTTCATGTTTTTTGTGCTGCTGACTACAAATTACTTAAGCACGACAAAAGAAATTTTAAGATTTATGTGGATAGCACAATGTAAGTGATATCTTTGTTATTTGTAGCAATCTTTTAAAAGGTTATGTAAATAGTAGAGAGATAATATGTTATCTTCCTTAGTAGTTTTCCTTCGACGCTTGAATTTTGTGGGAGAATGCGTATTTTTCTAAATCAGTGCTCTGCTTTTCCTCTTTTTTTTTTTGTGACCCTCGCAACAGAATTATATGTCGCAGAAGACTTCTCTATCTGCCTCAGTTTACTAGTACAGCTTCTTTCTCCGTTCTAATATGTTGTTCCTGCTGTTGTCCTCCTTCAGTTCCAAACCCTCTCCTCTACTTTCTTCCGAGGAAACAAAACAAAAGGAGCAGCTATGGGGCTTTAACGAAAAGAAGCGGCCAGACAATTGGAAGTAATGTTTTGTTTCCCAGCGAAAAAGCACGTAAAATACCAAGGGAATTAAGCCACCCCAAAGAAAAATGGCGAAGCTGCGCATTCGTGTTGTTGCTCCCAAAATGAGGGCTTAGTCGGGATGACGTAAGTAAGAAGCTCTTCACGTTTATTGCGGGCGGCAATGTTACCAGACTGTGTAAGTGGTCCCTGCTATCTGACTATCAGACCTCTACATCCTCCATATTATATATCCCATCTACGACATAAAATGAGGCACATACTGCAACCACCACATCAAGGTTTTCTTTCATATGAGTCATTTGAGTGATTTTCTGTTCAGGCATTCATTTCAGATAACTTTCAGGTTTATTCTTGAACCAAATTAAATAAACCCTAATACAGAATGTGTAAAAATTGGAAGAGAAAATTTTTTTCTCTTTTACTTCTTCCTATTTACGTTAAACATGTGTAATTCAATTACTTTTACAATACTATTTGAATTGTTTTCAGGCGAAAAGTTTTCATTACTGTAGTATGTTTTTCTCAGATTCTTAATCGTATAGTAAAAATATACAAATAAAGAAGAATAAAATTTTGAAACAGAAAATATTTTTTTGGTCTTACATCTGTAAATAATAATGATTAATTCTTTCTTATATTAAATCTCTAACTAATACAAATTCGACATCTTACAATATTTACTTGATACCAGTAATTGGATATGGTATTTTTAATTTTTGCTCTTTTCCATATCCAAACAAAAATAAATCTAACTGGGCACTGAAAATAGGCATTTGCTTCTACAATGTTTGTTAATGTATACCAGTTCATTTAAATACGCCAGAATAACTTTATGATTGTAGCAGAGGATGATTAGTTATCCCGAAGCAATCGGAAGAGAGCCGGTTTAAGTGTGAACGTATATTAGATTGTTTATCTATAAATTCAGCTTTTATTTGAAAACCACGAGACAACATGTGTTTAGATTCAGTCCTATTATCGCTCCCTCACGCCATATCGAAGACCATAATGTAGTTTTTAAGAGTTAACTATAAGAACTATCAGAACTTACCTGATGTAGCGGTTTCTGTTTGGAGTTACTGTCAGTAGTAGCAACCGAGATGTTTTCAAAATAGTGTATTTTTCAACAGCGCATAACGAGACTATGTATCGGAAAGTACACTTGCTTGACTATCGCGTATTTTTTAAACTTAGTCAAAATATAATAAATATAATATTAGTTATAACGGCAGAAGTAGAAACTACACTTGTCTGAAATCACTACATGTGACTCAGCTCGCAATCGGGCTTGTTTGTGAGCTCCTTGTTGTCGCAGGTATCGATGATTCAGGCTCAAGACACAATAGAACAATGGCAGCAGATAAATGTAGAACTGTTGCGGTGTTCCAACGATCTGCGAACACTCGATACAAGACAGAACAATCATTCACTTTCATATGGATGAGCGTCAGTCATGAAGATCCAGTATGAGATTTTCAACTGATACTGTTTTCATTCGGTCCACTTTTACCGCACCTGTATCACCGTATCATCAGTGTGGGACGTATGAGACGAGTTTAAGCATTTTGACAAACCTTATGCAAGTCGATCATTTCCTCCGTGTCTGAATTGACTCTTCCAGGTCAACGAGACAAAATGTCAGTCGTTGGAAAGTTTACAGAAAATTAAGATGAGCAACTGTACTTATTTGAATAATCTGCAGTCCTATGTATATTCGATTTTACTTGACAGTTCAGAGTACGCGCGACTACGTGTAAACACAAGCAGTGATTTTAATTTTTTAAATTTTATAGTAGTAGCTATTATCGCTTTCTGTTTCCCACGTTGAACATAACAATTTTCATGGACGCACACTATTGTGAGTGAATGTTGTTGTGTTACAGAAAAATTACAAGAAAACCAACAAAAAAAAAGTTTAGTAAGCTGTTTTCAATACAAGCATTACGTACGTGTTTACAATAATGGGAAGGAAAACAGTTGGAGTATCATGAAAGACGTTTATATGTATATATAAATATATATATATATATATATATATATATATATATATATATATATATATATATGTGTGTGTGTGTGTTAGATATTTGTTGACAGCAGGAGATAATCGCTTTTATTTTTGTTATATTTTTTTAGTTTTTTTCTTGAATCAGACTCTATTGCACAAATCTTTAAAAATATTACTTTAACAGGGACTATAGTTTGTATTTTTTGTTTCCTGCACATAACCTACAAGGTTATAACTAGAGACATGAACTTTTCGCGAAAAGAATTTTGCCCCACTTTGTTCCAGTGCCTTATGTGCACGTGTGCAGTTCTA
>PNEQ01106845.1:44125-72890 GCA_003012365.1 Medauroidea extradentata
ATATATATATATATATATATATATATATATATATATATATATATATATATATATATATATATATATATATATATGTATAGCAATGTAACACAAATATTAGAAAATATTTTCCAAAATTTCACCAAACTTGGTACGCATCCACTGCATACAAAGCTAAGTTGAATATTGTGTAATTCGATCATCCTGTATGCATATTTAAAAAATGGAGGTCATTTTTATGTTTTTAACTAAGCATCGCATATCTTAGGAAAAATTTTTCAGAATTGCAACAAACATTGTACACATATAGACTACTACATACATTTGACTTCACTATTAGTTTATTTCGCTTTGCTTGTGTTAATTTTTGAAATAGTGGCCATGTAAATATGTTTAGCATAGTATTACATATCTTAGGAATATTTTTTTTAGAATTTCACCAAATTTGGTACACATATAGGCCTACTACATACAAAGCTGAAATGGATATTGTTTATGTAGTTCATCCTGTGTTCATATTTTCAAAATAGTTACAATTTTATATTTTGAGCATAGTATTAAACATCTTAGGAAATATTTTTCAGAATTTTACCAAACTTGGTGCATATATACTACACACAAAGCTGAAGTGATTTTTACGTATTTCGTTTACTTTCTCTTTATTCGATTGAAATGGAGGCTATTTTCATATTTTTAGCATAGAATAACAGTTCTCAGAAAATATTTTTCAGAATTTTATCCAACCTGGTAAGCATATACAACATACAAAGTTGGCATAAGGTTTATGTATTACGTTCGTCCTGTGTACATATTATTTAAAACGGTGGCATTTTTTGTATTTTAGCATATTATTAGCTAATTTAGTAAAAAATCGGAGTGTAACAAATAATTAATTGTATTTTAATTAGTCACACAATTCAAGTTCAAATACAAGGTTAAACCTTGCAATGTTAAAACATATTATATATATATATACACTGAAAAAAAACTTTTGAAGGTATGCAAATAAATGTTATATTGTCTAATTAAAATAAACATTGTGTGGTACGCAAATACAGACATATGTTGACAAACGACGCAATCTCAATCATGTAATTTTAAAAATTTTCATGGTTTTTGTAATTATTATTTGCAGGAAATATTATGTTTGCATTAGTTAATGTCGCGCTTCTTTATCGCACGCGTTACCACAAGACTAAATAAAAATATACGCTGCTTGCTTTTTTTGCTTTGCCTATTTGTATTCGATGTATAATTAAGTTAGTTAACTGTCTTAATTTAATAATATGTATTGTTATTTCAGCAAAATACGCTCCAAAGACTGTAATTAGTATATAATTTTCCATTTTCTGAAAGTTGGTGATTTGATTTTCTACAAAAAATTCGTAAGTGTTACTACAAATAAAAATGTATACTAAATATTAGAAAAAAACATTTATGTTTTTTTTTAAATATACTTGCAATGTTTAGTTTTATAAATCGAACAATTCGTTGGACTAAGACCATTGCGGCGAATATTGTAGAAAACGGAATGTTTTCGTATCCAAAAATACATCTCACAAAACCCCACGAAATTAAACAAAATCAGCACAAATAACTCTGGTAAGGAACATAGCCGTTGAATACAGAAATATGACACAAAAAATAACAATAAATCAAAAAGGATGTATTTGAAAAATAGCCACTAAATAGACAAATGACAACTCGACTGGCCGACAGGACAATGACAAGAAAACAGACGAAACGTAGTGTGTGTTTTTTCTGGATACGAACATATAACACTCTGGACTGTTATTAATGTATTTCCGACAACAGTTGAAACTGACTATTTTTTTTTACTGCGGAGTTTTCTGCCACCCCCCCCCCCCACAACATTTACTCTTTACTCGCAATGGCGTGCGTCCACAAAAAACGGATCAGTTTACAAAAAAAAGTTACGCTGCCGGAGCAAATGACAGTTACAGCATGAAAATACCAGAAAAATACAAAAACAAAGGTAAATAGTAGGGCTAACGAGGCGTGATTTCAACGTGACACTGGCGCCACTGGCAGTACGTATACAGAGTAGAGAACACGGCAACTGACAAATAGAAGCGTTCACAAAGGATAACGTCCTGGCCAATCTCGCAATAGCGCGGGATTCAACATCAGGTAGGTTCATTGAGTTCAGCGATACCCCAGAGAAATCGATCAGCTAATGTGCACGTGAGCTTGGCATCAGACAGTGCCGCGTGCCTCGTGATGCTTTGAGATACTATTGGTGTCATGCTTTGATGATCGTCAGTAGCCACGAACTAAACGTTGATGTACTGACAGGCGGGTTGAACTGTGTGAACGAATTTTAATTAGAAATTATAATTATAAGTGTTCGCAACGAAAATACCCTTAAAAGAACAGTTACGCTGCTAAACTATTGACAACAGACTTGTTAAGTTGTCGGTACTACCTTGATTGCCTATATAACTATTATTTGTTCTGTAGAAGAATCAACAGGAATAATTGTTTTACGTAAATTATTGTTACTTCTGCAGAACAATTTCCTGTAGCAGCAATCCAGGCAGTACGGACAACCAAAAACGATTGTTGTCACAATTTTAAACAGAAGTATGGTTAACGACTACAATACATTTCTTTTAGTGTTGCAGTTACCTAATGAAAAGTTGCATTTTTCTGATAAGGCAGTTTTTCACGGGAATTGAATTGTTGATAAACCTTATGTTACCAAAAGTTATTTAATAAGAAACAAACGTATTTGAAAATTTGGTAACAAAGAATTAAGAGTTAGCGGGCGCTAGCTTTTATTTTACGTTCGAGCCTCGGGAACAGGGATGGCGATAAGTCGAATATAATACGTCCGTCAAACACCTCATCGCCTCTAGGAGCGAAGGACTAAACGAGCGTACAGTGTTTTCGTAGAAACCAGTTTTTCAACGGGACTTCAAGCAATGGCCCTGTTATTTTTGTGTAAAGAGTGTGGTAAAGTCCAACGCAGGTTTCTGCGATTTGGTTTCCTGATTACGGTAGTTAGTTTCTCAGCTACAGCAACGTGAAAAAATCATTTTTAGCATTTTTTAGGGGCTGTGAAAACATGTTTTTAATTAGCGGATGGAATTTTTAAAATCATAGAGACAGAGTTCATAGTATATCTTCTTTTCGTAGGTAAAGTCACTGGAAAAATTTTTAATAGTTATACAATAAAAATACTTTCCGTACCACGCCACAACACGTCACGCCAGGTCCACTAACTCTTAAAGGTAGAGTAAAAAGAAAATTACGGCTAGTAAGTCGAAAATTTAAAGGAAATTTTTATCGGTGAATGTTACGAATTTGGGCCGCAAATACATTGTGAATTTCTTAATGAACCTTTTTGTACAAATTATGCACAGTTATGAATACGAACTCTGCATGTTTGAGAGAGATGTAGCATACCCTCACAACATATTGTGTGATGGAAAGATTTAATCCCAAATTTCTAACCTGGTATTTAGGATGGATACTGATATAATATCACAGTTTTTGGAACATGTTTAGGAATTTTTTGTTGTTCAGAAATTACACAATATTGACGTGCTAAAAACAACGAGAATAAATACGTGATATCCCCTACCACACCTAAAACATGCAATACGTGACTTTAAAGATTATTGCCAAAACTGCACGGATGTGAACCGACAGCAATTAGCACTATTTTATATGATTTTGTATTTTTATTTAAAGAAATGTTTCCCAGCTTAGCTGCATTCCTTACCGTAAGTCGCGGGTCGTAATTCGTTCGTTATGCAAACAAGTTAAACTGTTGGCCATATGTCTGAATCACCATGAAACACATTAGGTTTGTTCTTGATGGCAGCATAATGTATTCGATATCCATACTCATATTGGTGTTTTGAATAACTGACTTGAAATATAGTATGTTGAATATTTAAATGTAGTCAAATTCACTATTATTAATTTAATAAACCTTTTATAACTATGTCATAATACAACTATTATAATTGTCTTGGTTATTTATATGAGCAGTGCAATGTTCCTCTTTCTTTCTAATGAAATATCGACATCAGTTAAAAATATTGAATATGAACGAGTTTCCAAATTCTCGATAAAAACCTACGTATTATTATGTATTTAATTTTTTTGTATGGACCCAGGCCAAATCTCACACACTGTAAAGTTTATTTTAGTCAGCTACTTGTCAGAACTAAAGTAAATAATCTGCAAGGAAATTAATATTTCGTTAAAAATATTAGTCACAAAATTTTAAAATATTTAATGATAGCCATAAATTTACATCATAATAAATCTTGTGCATAATTAGGCTGCTGCCTGTAAAAATACTTTTTTATGTTACAAGTGTTTCAAATTGCAATTAACTTTATGAACACTGAATAGTAATGAATATGTATTTGTTAGCCAATTTTTATTAAATTTAAATTTTAAATTTTAATATAATCGGCGAAAATATTTTTTTGTCATATTTAAGGATTGTATGAGGTTCACAAATATCTGTAGAGCAAAAAATTAAAAGTTAGTTGAAAATTTGCGTCTAAACTTAATGTTGTGTCTTGTAACAATTACTTTCTTAGTACTAAATTTTGTAATCACTTGCACTGAAGCAAACAGAGACTAATACGTTTTTACAAATGCGGAAATGGCAAAGCTATAAATCATTGATACGTTATTTTACAATTTTCGTTAGGAAGTTAAATAACATTAATACAGAGACCCAAGGATGAATTTACAAATATTGGTACACGCGTAAAGTTTATCATTTTACTAAGAATGCATTTGGAGATTTCCGATTTTTTAACTATGTTAATAAAAGAACAAATAGAAATTATATAATTATCTATTTATTTGTTGTGTCTATGGGTCATATTTAAAATATCGACATTATGTTAAAAATATATTTCACCGTTCATCGTATTTCATAATTCGACGTCCTTTTATTTTAAAATAATTTACATTAATTTTAACGCAATGTACGTTCATGCGCAAAACCAATTAATATAAATTTATTGGCCCGTTTATGAAAAGTTATATGTACTATCCGACAATATTCAGAAGTCTAATTGCCAAAAAATTAATTTTAAATATAGCATGGCCAGACGTAAAATACCGTAATAGCTACCATGCTATTATGCGCAACAGATAGAACTGATTTTTAATTTCATGGGTTATTAGCTTTCTTAAATGATGATCGGCGAGGTTTTGTACTCCACGTTAATAATGTTTAAAAATAATTATGGCGAAATTTAAATGATAAGAGCGAGGTAAAGCGCAAGAACTGTGGACAAATTATGACACCGTCAACAAGCAGCGTTACTTGACTCAATCAACTTTCATAAGAAGCGTTTTAGAAGTCTTCCTAACGGAACCTCGGTGTACAATCGCCGCTTGTCCTACATGCTTCCGGAGATAACCGTACGTGGAGTGAAGAACGTCCCACGACGACAGCGACGCCAGGTGCGGGGCATTGAAACCCTGCTGGTGGCGCCACTTCCTGTTCCTGATTCACGGGTCCTGCCAGTCCGCTCCCCTTCTCATTCAACCAACCAACCACTCCCATCAACCACAAACCAGTCTAGTCCCTGCGGCCACAAGTCCGACTGACACATAGCCGCCGAGTGCAACATTGGCGCAATTACACGCTTACCTCTGCGAACTACTTACAAGTGACGTGAGCTAATTCCTTCAGACGCGCCATGTACTGGTGAGATTGAAATGCATTCCTTATTGTGCCGTAAGAAGGACTTATGTCAAACAATAACACTGCAAATTATGGTTTCATTCCGCACACTATCCAGGTGTAAACAAAATGGGACTTTGACTTTTTTAACATCAACCATAAGCTGCAATAAATGTACAAATCTCATAAGGTATTCTTCTTCTCTCTCACCAAAACCTGGAGGAAATCTTGGTTTAATTTATCATTATTGAAAATTACAATGTTAACAGTGTTATATTTTCCATGCATTTTTTTAGTAACCCGATTATGTTAACTGTCATTAATATCGGTAGTACGACGTGTTATTCTTTCCATAATGAAGGCTAAAAATTAGTAAACAGGAACCTGTGCTGAACGATTTATCGTCTGCACAGCCTACTTAATTATAAAATACAGCATAAAACTGTTCCTGCTTAAAATAATTTCATTGGAAAAAGTTAAAAGTAAGATGTGTAGCAATTTTCCAACAAAATTTAGCCGTACGCATCATCTGAATACCTTGCACTTTTACATATCACCTGACATTTTGATACGTATGCTAAACAGATATATTGATAATACGTATTGTTCACTGCTAATTACAAGTTCCAAAATACGCGGTATATCTTGAAGAAACAAAATAGTCTTGGTTACCAATGGTGTGTGTATATGTATACACACACGGACACACATACACACACACACACACACACACACATATATATATATATATATATATATATATATATATATATATATATATATATACATAAGTACATACATACTTATGTACGTGTGTAAGTAATGTCTAGAAACAACCGAATAAAAGCCTACCTCGCGAATCCTAGACTAAATTGGAGATGAACATTTCAGTGGCAAAATACTGTACGATGACGTTTTACGTGCATAATGTGGCAACATAGCACTGTAGTTAGTCCTCTCTTGCGTTCCATAGATATCCTACTAACTGTTCTGAGCTGCACATTATGGGTGCAAGCATTCCTAACATGATTCTATGTTTACTGGGCGTAACGGACATAAAATAATACCTGGACGTAAGTAAATTAAGATGATTCGTTTTTTTTTTAAATGAGGGCTAAAGTTATATAATACAATATTATGCCTAATGTTATTCTTAAGGAATAAATTCGCGATTGAAAATTTACATTGATAACAAACATTTTTTAAAGTTCCGAAAAGTAAAGTAAAATACATAATGCATTTCCGGCAGCGGTTTGTTAACAAAATCTGCATTTTGTAAAAAAAAATAGTTTCGAATATCTTTCACCATCAGTAGATAATGTAGTAGGTAAAACTATTTTGGCATAACAATTTTTTCCCCGTTTTAATTATCCAGATAAGAGTTTTTCCAAAATTTTATGTATTGATACAAGAAGGAAAAAATGTGTCATGAGTATCAGAGGTATTTTGAAGATTTGAAAGCTGTTCATTGATCATTGAAAGAAATATTAGCGTAAATAATTTGTTTTAGATATTCGGTAAAATATTTCTATCTCCTCTACTGATCGAAATGCTTTGCTCAGCGAAAATATCTTTCAATATCAGACATCTCCGTAGCGGCACATTAAAAAAGTTCGTATACGTACATCCACTTCTAAAAGTCGCGACGTAACTGTGTGCTAGTCCTTCCGTGTACAGAAAAACTCGAGAACATCCCTAGCTGTCTGCCAGGATTGTTTCGGGTATGTATCTCGCCCACTCCAGCTTGTACTTGACTTAATTCTGTTACCGTCCTCTGCATCCGCTTCTGCTGCACTCGTTAGAATTACACGTCTTCTGGTATCGTTTCCGCTTGCTTTGTTTGCGACAGTATAACAAGAGCACGGAATTTGTTCCAAGTGGGAAATTGAATGTATTTTTACATATGCTGGAAGTGATCTTAAATGTTAGTCTCTGTTCAAAATATATAATTTTGAGGCAGGGAAACGCTTAGAAAAGCATAAGGAATTGGACAGAAATTTAGTTTGCAGTTTGTTTACATATTTCAAATGTATTCTTATAAGTCAGATCATCCATTTACAAATGTAAAATTAAATTGAATTTATAATAGTTTTTTAGAAAATAATTGCAATTAGGTTATTTTATTTTGTTACTTTTTTCGAAAGTTATTATTTTATAGTTAACTTCAAAGATAAAATGGTATACTTTTGGATTCAAATATGCGTGTTCCTGTGATCTAATCAGTTAAGTTGGCGCCTTCTGCCAATCATTTGGTATAAAAATGTAGGGATTTTCAAATGTCTAGCTTCTTCCGTCCCTGTTAATGCCACCGCTTTCCAAGCCGTGAGGAAGCCGTTTTCGTTTTAAATAACCAATGTTTGTCGATAGTTGGATTCATGGCTGTCGTATTAAGAGTTTGTGAGTTTAATGGGACCTTACATGTGCCTTAATACGAAATATGCCTAATTTGTGCGTAAAGCGTATAATTTGCCGTTTGCAGATTGTGATTGCAAGTACGTAGACATTGTGCCAGGATTATTCTAACCACCGGTTTTACAAAAATGCCACAATTTATGTCTCTAGCTGAACTCCGTGGTGTTGCCCAGATATCGCTTTTACTATAGCTTGTTTCTTGAATCGGCAAAATTTAACACCAGTCGTTCATTGTTGTAGGCAACGTATGATTACATAAATGTCAATTATATACCAAATATACCAGACATTTTTATCCATCCCTTCATACACTGCGGCCGGTGATTTAAGGGTGGAATGTATTGTGAGAAAGTTCATCAACTCTTGGAAAAGGAAATACGTAATGGTACTGGACCTGCTCAAAAGTACTAAATTGTACAATTGTTTGGAGGAAAGTATCGTACAGCTCAGATACATACGAGCGTATTATGTTACATACGTAATATTTTAACGGCCGCAGTTCTGCACACCACACGGTGGCCTACTTAGGTGGTCAACTTAATGCCTAATGAATCTTTATGTGGCAGGGATGTAAATCTCCAATGGGTGGAATTTTTATCCTGAAATTACTCAGTATTCTTCAAGTGTAAATAGATGTTTCAAAATTGACTAAGTTATAATTTTACTGAAATGTCACGACAATTGTGATGCGGTTACACCTGGCCTATATTGCGAATATGTCCATCCATTTTGTGCTTTGGTTGTACCAACATTTAAGAATACGTCTACTCATTCCCGGAACTTGTCGCGACCAAAGTGGACGATCTG
This sequence comes from Medauroidea extradentata, assembly GCA_003012365.1. Taxonomy (NCBI): domain Eukaryota; kingdom Metazoa; phylum Arthropoda; class Insecta; order Phasmatodea; family Phasmatidae; genus Medauroidea; species Medauroidea extradentata. Next base: position 53,010 of record PNEQ01106845.1, read on the forward strand.
GATACATTCCTGCATAAATAAAACCTGCTTTTCTGATGCTTCAGCGAAAATCACCGAAAACCATTTAACATTTAATTTAAATACAACATTATTGCACGAATAACACAACCACGTGAGACTCCTTTCACAGTGCATAATGCTGACAAAACCTCTCCTCGTTTCACACAAGCAATGGCACACACACAGTAATCATTTGCGCTTACTTGTACATAGCGTGAAGTGTTTCAGCTCGCTTGTTTTGGGTTAGCTTGGTTGGCATGGTGCGTTACAATGACGTGTCTGTCAGATTGTTATCGCTAAAACACCTATGTACAAAGCTTACGTAAATATGGTTACAAAATGGCGGAAACCATCTAAAACATCTTTCGCAGTAATCGTTTACAAGTAAGCAGTATTGTTCCACTGTTTCTGAAAATTATATTTGTTCTTATTTTCCATATCGTGGTGGTATTCTAAAACTTCAGTAACTGGTCAGTTAGTTTAGAGTATATGCAAGACCTTTTTTACCCACTGGTAATATTGTGACACCAAGACATTCAGTTTCGTTTTATAAATGTTGTTCACATCGTCATCGCGTAGACATTTAAAGAAAAAAACATAATTAAATCATTGAGCGTCTAATACGATATTGAGAAGTTAAATATAACAGTTCGTTTGACTGATATACGTCACATTACTTACAAAATGACTACTTCCAACAATAAAGTTAATTTCACGTGTTTTGTTTAATTTGTAGACGTCATTTGTTGTTTGTATGTAAGATTTTTCTAATACCTTTTTTTCACGCCGTCAAAGTGACAGGGGATGCGTCCCGATAAGAAAAATAGAGAGATTCTTAGTCGATGGACTATCTGACATCTGGTAGTGTTATTAGTTTAAACGGTTTTAATGGACCGCAGTTAAATAAATCCTGGTAGATGACGTTTAAGTGTCTTCTCGGCCACCGTTGTAGAAAGCAGATTTGCAACATGGAACATTTAAGTAAAATTTAATGAATAGTACAGTGTTCGGAAAAGAAAAACAATTGTATAAAATATACACAGCTGCTCTTTATCCTTTATAACAGATAGAGATAATGAAGTTGTGGAGAGTTCTGAAAACATTAAAACAGCGGTGCGGTAACATTTTAAGTAAATCTCTGCATTAAATGCCTAAGTAATTAAAAGTAGTGACTTGTCAACACGTTAAGTTTTATGGATGTCCTGATAAATTAATTAGTGGTGGTGATCCCTTAGTTCAAGGCACCAACCTAGAATGTGTGTGTGTGTGTGTGTGTATATATATATATATATATATATATATATATATATATATAATTTTAATTATTAATAATTTTTTTTAAATTTTGTTTCCTAAAAGTGTTAATACCGTAACATTTTATTTCTTAAAATATCTTTTTAAGCTGATATGTTGATATCATATGTACATTAAACGTCTACTGCATACAAACATTTCGGTTAAATACGTTTGTTGTAAGTTCGATCTTTCAACAAATTTGCGGTGAGTAGTTGTACAGGAGAGCCAGGGTACCGCACCCCGGATACAGACTTACTACTGGAGGCATCTGCTTGCCCCGGACGATGACATGACATGTCAATGAAGAGGCACCGGAATGAGAAGGACCGAAGAAACCGGAGAACCCCGAGAAAAATCGCCAACCAACGGTATCGTTTCGATCCTAAAAGGGTGGAGAAACTAATGCGGGTTTTTAAAATCTTCTTGGTATCTTCCCAACCAGTTGCTATGTATGTATATATGAGCATTCTACAGACACAAAAAAAACATTTGATTTCGTGAGAAGATTCCCACCAAGGCATAAGAAGCGATGATATAATTATACGTGGTTAATGTGATAATTTCTACATATTTCCTTCAGATGCTTCACAATATACTTCTCTCGAGGACGAACAGAGAAATCAGTTGAAAAATTAGCATACACATTTATGGCAAACTTATGTGCATATTATTTTTTTTAACGATTCTTAGAATGGGGACAAGTTATAAACTAAGGAAGTATTTTGGACATACGCCATTACAGTTAATGGCGTGTCACAGAAAACCAGAGAGTAAATACAAATAAGCAAATAAGTAAACAAGCAAAGGTACTTTGTTTTCAACTGGCAAACATAGGTAAACATATTAAAATCCACAAGAAATTCAGTCAGTGAGATACAAGAATATGTACACAAATGTACACAAACGAGCACCCAGGCACCAAAAAAACAAACCAATGACAAAATAAATAAATAACTCAGATTATTCCACAAAAGAAATTCCGTCAATGAATTCGAAAAAAAAAAAAAAAAAGTACAAAATTAAGTGCAACAACAAACATAGAAAACTAAACGAAAGACAAAATAGCTGGATGTAGACGACACAGCAGAAACACAGACACCTTGACGACAGCGAACGAATAACTGTAGTAGTAAGGTAAGTAATAGATCTGTGGAGTGCAAGAGGGGACTAACTATAGTGCTATGTTGCCACATTGTTAGAGCCACGATTTTATGGCGAAAAGATTTTTGCAACATTTGGTTTCGATGCGTCATGTGCACACCTGCAGCTCTTTTACATCGTCTGTGGTTAGATAATTTTACCCTCACTGGCCTTGGCAAATTATAGACGTACAGACTCACAGTAATCTTATTCTGATTGGTGCAGTCAAATGAGAAACATGTCTGAACAAACACACGCTGCCAATAACCTTGAAACAGAACTGCCGATGTGAACGAGAGTCACTGAAACAAAGTGGGGCAAAAATATTTTCGCGACAAAATCGTGGCCCTACACATTGTGTGTCGAAAACGTAATGGTACAACGTTTTGCACAAGCATTTTTGTTTCTAATTTAGTCTGTTTAGTCTATAAGTCGCTTTAGGTGGGCTCGTTGTGCAGTTATTTCTGGGCATTTTGTGTGTGCATACATATACACTTTGTAGTTCGCCAGCAATGGTATATAAAAAAAACATGCGATAGTTTGAACATAATTGGTTTTAGCACAGTTGGAACTTCGCTGGTGCAGAAATAAATCAACTTTTAATGAGAAGTCTACGTCAAGAAATTTGTAATTACTCACAAGTCTGCCCCTTCTCTTTTCGTGTAAGTTCTGAAGCTCTTGGAGTTGTTAGCTTTGTCACAAATTTTCGAAGACATAAAGTTAAATGACAATCTTCTAGTGTCGGAAATTTCCTTGTTACCGCTGTAATAAATTGTTATGCTTTGAATTTTTGTGTTAAATAATTAGACAACTATTTTTATTGAAATAATTTTACGTACCGCTAATTTTGCAGTCCATTTAAATTACCTTGGGACACTTAATACTCAAGAATGTCTAAAACTCTTGTGTAAGGATGAATAAAAAAGTTAAATGTTTGTTAATATTAATACCTGTTAAAGTTCCTGTTAAATTCCGTTACTTTAATTGCTGACGGTTTACTGATCCGTTCCTTGAAGCTGATTGGGTTTATCACTTGTGATTTAGAATTAGTTAATGTTTTAGTGCTTTAGTTTCGGTGGCATAAAATATTCGCTTGAGACTTTACACTTTTATCTGGACGCTTTAATCTTTATTTTGAATCCAGTGATTTTCACGTTTAAGTGGAGTGGAAAAATAATAGAAGTCCAGCGAATAACTGAGACACTCAATCAAGGATAAAATATGGACTACTCATCACAATACGATGGAAGTTTTTCTCCTGAGTATATATTTTATTCGTAAATGTCTGTTTATACAACACTAGTCATTAGTATGCTACGTTTTTAGTAAAAAATTAAAAACGCTTTTTACAAAAATAAGGGTTTTAAACCACAAAATCCGTAAAAATGGAAACATTTTTATTTTTATAATTATCAATATAATAATATCCTGATATCTATAATAATCAAAAATTAAAAAGACAGACGTATTAGTTTGAAAATAATTCTATTCTCCGAAAACCTCTTGTGTAGACTTTTACATATGTTAAAATTATCTTCAAATAAATAATCGAGGTTTTTTTAAAATCGGTTATAATTCAAGTACGGCGTACGTTAAAAAACCGTTCAGTTTCTTACACTAACCCTTTGCAGGAACTGTTCAAAGGTCACAAAATTTTTTAATTCTTTCAAATGTCTATACAATTTAACGACGGACAATAATAAAAATTATCCGTCTGGTGAATTCCGATGCCATTTCAGATGTCTGAATGACTCAAATTATAGGTAGTTCTATGTTCTGTGAGGTACATAATGACAACCAAAATAAATTAGTAGTTTTACGAGACTTATAGCTGTAGTTATGTAATAAGCACGCAATACCTCACTCAGTGAAGTTTGCCTTGAGTTAGTAATATTCCTGCACCTAGCGTAATTCCGAAAAATGCGCGGTATGTTTGTGTACGAGAGTGGATGAACGTATTGTTCATTCGTACATTCGTCAATCCTGCAACGAATTTCGATGTCACAGTAGTTTAACTTTGTCACTAGTTAGGTCACAACACATGTGAAACTTGCGGTTTTCAAAGACAGGCCTCACTAAAGGAGGGCATTGAACCAACCATCACGCTGCTCCTGGATGTTAGTAGCACCTGTCTTCCGGTTACAGTTATCTGGTACTCCATGACAATATGTATGGTACAGATTATTGTTATGTCCGACTACGACTTTACCAACCCATTATAGGCTACTGCTAGTGGGGAGAAAATATCATATTTTGGAAATGTTTCAAAAACTGGACGCGTGAAAGGATTATGAATAACGTTGAAAAATTTTTTCTGCAAGAGTTCATGAGCTGCATTCCTGCTGATAAATATCGCTTTCGAACTACTCAAGGCATAGAAACATTAATAACTCTGCCAATGTTACAGAGAAACAGACGGTATAATTAATATTGATAACATGGTGAGGCGAGTTGTAGAACACCTTTAGTATTGATTCGAATAAAGCTGATGACACGTCGGCGAGTTAGTAAAATACTGCGTCGTCACATGTTACCTCTCATGAAGCTGCATACTGTTTCAGTATTTATTAAAAAAAAGCTGTCTCTTACATAAGGAATATGAGTGCATGTAATGTCTGAGTAAAACCACGGGCATGTCATAGCCAACAACGTCTTTTGAGTTGCAACTTATAAAACATGCGTAGGGTTAGCTCAGGCGTACAGTTCAGCCCAGTGCCACAGTTAAGGCCATGGTCTTTCATTAGTTTCAAACAATTGCAAATAACTCAAATATTTTTTAACCAAATGCTTTGGAAATATTTGATACTGTTTACAGTCATACGATACACAATTTTGCCAGAGCGTTTATAAAAATAATTTACAATTTTTTAGCAAACAATTATTTTTCTTTATTTTGGCGTATTTTGACTAAAAAAAGGTGTGCTATTTCAGAGGTAAAAATATAAAAATCCGTTTGGTGTATTACAACAGAAAATTCAGGCACAAATTATGATATATATGTGCTAAAACTGTTAAAATTGTAAGAATAAATTTTCTATGTATGTATTAATTTGCGTTAAAAAATATTTGGAAACCTCTCTAAAACTAAAGAGCGAGGCCTTAAAAAGCATAATCACTAAACGTATAAAATTAAAGTAAATGTTGCACGCAACCAAATACCATGTGTGAAATCATTCACAATTGAATCCTTATGTAAGTTTTGCCAATGACGTTTTTGCGACATTCTGTTAGATAGGTGACTGGAGTATGCGGAAGGACAAATAATGAAATTTGAGGTAGAATCGTATTTAGGTATATTACGATATTTAAAACCAATGTGGCAATAAACTATACAAATTAAATTTAATTTACAACACAGTAACGCAGTTATTTACATTAGAATTTATATTTCTTGATTGTTGCTTCTCGTACATATTTTGAGTTTAAAACAACATGGCGGTTGTTCAGAATTTTTTTTTTTTTTTTTTTGCTTTTTTTGGGCTGGTATCCTATGCGACAGCACAACAAATGAAATACAACCATTTCTTACGACAAAGTTCCCATTAACCCGACCTGTTTTGAGCAGTTGTGAATCAGCAGATTTGAAAACGTAGAAGATAGTTATTGTGCGAACGACCTTATGTTCTACGCTTGCTATTATGTTTTGGATTGCGAATCCACCCTTAAAACGTGTGTACATTAACGTTCCTCCGAAGAGGATCCAGCGACCGTGCGATTCTTTTCAGAACTTAGGATGCATTCACGTTCACTTTACTTTAACTTTCACGTAAGCAGGAAATACCTTGACAAACGTACTTGAGTGGGCCCTATCACGATCGCGCCACTTTATACTTACGTTCACTTTCACGTAACGAAAAGCTTGTCGATGTCAAGCTTTTAAGTTAAAGTGATACGTGAAATTATACCACGTGATTGCCTAGGACAGTCACATTTCGGAGGAGTTGATGTCTTCTATTGTGTCCTTTGACTATTGTTCTTTTACGGAGATTTTCATTGCCTGCTTGCAGCTTACGTGAAGGATCTTTATATGGCACCTCAATTTATTACGTATTATATACATGTGAACGTGATAAAGTGGTAAGTGATAAGTGGACGTGAAGTCATCGTAATCCCGACCTTAGACTATAATAAATATAAAGTAGTCTTACAAATGATGTGAACATGAACATTTGTCGATTTCTATGGCATTCATGCTGGAATCTACCGTACTATGCATTCTCCAGCATTAGCTGTCCGTACGTTTGCTGCTGCTCTAGTCAGGCTAATTCTACTATAGGTTAGAAAGAAAAGATGTTATCTTACAGAAGAGTTTGGCACAAGCAAATTCTGCTGCCAGTTGCGCTGCTATTGCTAACCGGTGTAATAAAATGCGAGACCATAGTACAATTAAATTTAACTAGGCTTGACAAAGAGAAAAGGTATTTAATTTAATTTTAAATTGAAACACAAACCAAACTTGGATTTCAAATTATAACTTCACGTAACTCAATAATTCACGAAAGGTCTGAGATTGGTTACCTCTTACCGAAATCTGCGCTCAAGCGGCAGAAAGTTTCTCTGTGTCAACCTTCAACATTGGTTTAATCAACCTGTAGTAGAATTGACTTTAGGAATAGTAAACGGATATTTTTAAACCAGGTGGTTTGGGTGAGTGAAGAGGTTTTGGCCAGCGCTTAACATCGAGGTCTTTAGCACTGGTGAGTGATAATTTGATGTGAGTATGGATCAGCGCCGAAATGAAGTGTCAGGGGAAACGGGAGATCCCAGAGAAAACCCGCCGACCAACGGCATCGTCCGGCACGATTCCCACCTGCGAAAATCCGGGGACCGACCCTGCCGGGGATCGAACCAGGATCGCCTTTGTGGGATGCGAGGGGTGTGACCACTCGACCACCGCGGCCCTCAGGTGGTTTGGATTTGAAACTCACTTGCCGGGGTAGCGGTGGAAGAGTGGTCTCCTCTCACTAAGGCGATCACAGTTCGATGTCTAGCGGAGGTTCCCGAATTTTTACATATGTGGGAATCGTGCATCACGATACCGATGGTGTGCGGGTCTTCTCAGGGGGAACTCCTGCATCCTCCAATCCTCTCCATTGTAGGTTCTCATGCCACGTCGTTCTTAGTGGCAAGCAGATGCCTTCCCAGTAATAAGTCTGCATTCATAATGCGATACCCTGCCCTCGGGTCACCAGATAACATATTATTCATACTCCCTTGCCGTCAGGTTTGTTAATGTTTCAAAGTTGTCCGCAGTGTCTAATGAACTGTCATCCAATTATTGATGTCGTAGAATAATGATCCGTAATTCAAATTGGATCTTTGACGTATACGCGAGTTTTGCTGGTAGTTATTCTTACGTTAGTCATTAGCAAGAAGGTTTATTGGCAATGCTATGAAAAGGAGATGATTTCGATACCTAGCAGTGATCTTGATGCCACTTTGAGAGTTCTGGAAGCAGAGTTCCGATTGAGCATCACTACCTGATATTTACACCGACGGCGACGTAGCACATCGCAGGTGCATAGCTAGTCAAACGGGTTTTCTCTTGCGTCTCTAGTCACAGTTGTAACACAATACCACCCAACGATTGTTTGCTGCACATGGGTAAATTAAAGTAAATTTACTTGTGCCTAAGCATTTGACAGGCGCATATGTACAACTACTGAAGTTTGTATTCATCACGTGTACCTCTTGAACTTATCATTCCACTGCAGCGCAACAAGACGAAACACGCAGGTACGAATTTTGCGTTGCACTCATATAATGGAATAACGTAGGCACGACAGAGCGACATTATAAAATAGATGCATTCATACAATTATCGTTATTGCGATCACTAGTTTGGCTGCCACGCGATAAATACAAAAAAAATTATACACGTTAGTAGTTTATAGCCACTACATACTAACCTCTAGTACGAAAGCCACAGCTGTTCCGTTTATTTGTAAAGAATTTAAAATACTCAATGACATTCCAAAGTGTGAAAATAAAGGTTACCGCCTGAAATCTCTCTTAAAATAAAATGCTATTTACTACCAATTAATAAGTTTTTCCAACGTTTAGAGGGAAAATTTACAAATTCATGTAATTAATATTAGAAAACAGCACCGCGTCTGCTATTTCTGTCGAACTGACGTCACAGAAACCTCGATGCAGATTGGCGAACATCATTTGTTTTACACGTCGCGGTGGTTGTATCGTTTCTGTCGCGCCTATGTCATTCCACCATAAAGGGATATTTAATCGGCACCCGGGACTTGGCGAGGATCTATATTTCTGCTCTGCCTATCTGGCGCCTGTGGAGCGCGTAGAAACGTGCCGTCATGTTCACTGCAGTGCATCCGAGCGACCGGTAATTGAAATATTTTCTGACGGCTGTGAACGTCATTTTGTCACGATCTCGGTGCACAGCGCTGTTCGCACCAGCTCCAGTTTAATTCCATTACTTCAGCTGTATTTCACGGAATTACGGCCAATTATTCCCTTCATGTTTCTGGTTGTGATTACTATGCGCTAATTTTCTGAAAATGGAAATTAATGCGAATCTACTGTACACATATGAATGGGTTGACTTGGAGAAAATATTTTTTAAACTTATTGTGAGGGATCGCATCGATGTAGTGATTTAGGCCTAACTCAATATTCTTTTCCGTTAATTTTTTGATATCTCGTACTATTATGATTAGCAACTACTACAGCGAAACAATCTAAATTTTCTTCAAATGTTAATTTTTTTTTTTTGTATTTTGGTAGATTCAGTGGAAAGAATCCGAATCTGAAGCAGCTATCTTGAAAAACACCACTCGTCCGCCATCTTTGTACGCCATTTTCCCCCAAAACCAATTTTATTCTCGAAAACGTCCAGTACGATTCAGATTTCTCCCAAATTTTTTCCATTCTTTCGAAAATTCGCTTTATTCCTCCTCACCACAAAAGTAAAAAAATATACATGACGCCTTCGGGTTTTCCATTCAAACTGATGAACCCACTGCCCATTGGTCAGACAAATGGTGGGTACCGAGCATCAATATGAAAATATCACAATTTTTTTAATACTGTATTTGAATTTTTTAAAAATTTTGTGTTGCAACTTTATACCAAAATGTGTATACTAATATTATTCGTTGCTGGGGCCTCACTCGTAATTAATTAGTTCCTAAACAATTAAGGATAAAATAAAAAAAGTTAAAAATCTACAAAAAATGTGCAGGTATATATTTTTTAAATTAAGGAACTCACGTGTAAGAAGATTTCCTCTAGGCCCCTCCTAAGAAAACGCCCACCCTCCCTCTCCAAGTTAGCCATGCCCAAATGATTTTTAAAAACAATCCACTATTATTTTATTCAAAAAAGTTTAAAATAGTTTTAATGCATATATTTTTAAATTATGTTACTTACGTGACATTAATACGAGTACACTCCTTACAATCACACAGTTTACTCCATCCTAACAGCAGCACACTTACCAATAATCTGACTTGTGTAACCATACATAACCTCGGCTCGCCCTGACATACCGACACCACTCCGCCCCGTCAGCATCATTATCACAGCTAATAACTTATAAAATGCAGTATCAACTCTATGCGTGTTACGCTATCGTGTGTGCAGTGATTTTGTCCTTTATGAGGGAATTATGTTTAATGTTTAACGCATATTTCTGTCTTTACATTTACGATCCAATTGGTATTTTCCATCCATTTTGTGAGGACGAAAATCATATTCATATTAAGTAAACTGAATTTTTAACTCATATTGAGTTAGCATGACGTCTGTACTATTTCCTCATATATATATATATATATATATATATATATATATATATATATATATATATATACATAACATTGTAATGCGCATTTACTAGTTTCGTTAAAAAAGAAATAACTGCAAATCACCGCTACACATTTTCAAATCCAGGTAGAGAGAGACCCCTGAAGGTTCTACCAACCTAACTTCTATCCACGGTGTTAAAATGATGGAGACCAATATATTTATTATCACCAATGGAACAATTTTAATATGACTTTTTCAAACCAAGGACAATGCTTCATTAAATTTATTTAAAGTGGTCCAAACTAAATTAAATTTTAAAATTGCGTTTTAGGTTTTAAAATATCCCTACATTGCTAAAAGACATAGCTGTAAGTGAAAATACGTAATGTGTATTTTCGATTAGTCCTTGATATAGATTTAACCGACGAGAAATTGAAGTGCTAGATGCTTCAGGATGATTCACCCGTGGTTTCGTAAATGTTATTTTAAAACAGTTCTAAATTAGAACCTTAAGAGGTAAAAAGTTAATATAATGTTTATCAGGAAATGAAGATCTCGACGCGGTTTTCGTATACTTATGACTACTACTTAAATATCTGAAGGGAATGAAAAGGGAAACAAGGGGTGACATTTTTTTGTTGGTAAACTGTCTAACTAGTTCGAGCCTGACGGGCTATGGTCGTCGTTGCTTCACGGTGATTATTACGTAAATTACTGTGTGTGTGTGTGTGTGTGTGTGTATATATATATATATATATATACTGTGACGTTACTATGCTCAATCGAGCCCTAAATGCGACAGCCAGCGCCATAAGGTAACCAAGAACCAAATAGAAATTTTATTAATATTTACAGACGAGAAAATAAAATGGCATTTATCAATAACAAATTAAAGAGAAACAATTTAAAATGTTTGCATATAATTTGTGCTAATGTAGTATTTTTTATACGCGCAGGGACCAAAACATTCCAAATCCCCTTAAGCGAACAAATTATACAAACCATAATACACAATAATTATGAAGATTAAGAGATTATTAAACATGAAAATACGGTTTTTACAGTTTTCTCTCAGTAAAAGACAGTATTTCATTCCATAATTAACGCTAGACGGCATTTACAAAATGCCCAGAAAATATGAATATTTCTAAACATCATAAAACCAAAATGGCCCCTACACCGAAAAACATTTATAAATGATTTACTGGCTCTAACTCCATAAAATACCTGACTTTAAATCATCAATGGAACTAGCAATGCCAAATAACAGTCTACTAAATTTTCCCTTTATACAGCTAGCCCACGTGGCTTCACAAATATAAACTACAATAATGTTGAATAATATAGTGCTTATCGGATACTTCATTTCCAGGCTCTCTAAAACAGTTAATGTGGCTTCTCACATCGCTTAAACAAACATTAATTTCCAGAACTGATATCCTAACATAACTGTTTTTAAGTATTTTCAGTATCTGAAAATAACCCTGACATAAATATTGAAATAACCCGAATAACCAAGTAAACCTAATCGGGTATAAATTCACCTTATTTACTTCTTCAAAGATTACCCAATCTATATGACACTGAACAAGTTGCACGCCAACTCTTTCTCGTAACCGCCCGACTCTAATACTTAGACCAAACATTCTCCCCTCCCCAGTCCAATCAGCACTAACCACGATCTTCCAGAATCTAGTAGAAACACAAGCAGCGCCGGAAGACGAGGCGGCAAAAATTGTAAACAGGCGAAATATTGATGTCTTGATATTTTGTGTATACGTCGCTGTGGAGGAGGATTTGGGCGTGTGAGGTGCGTGAAAGAGTCAACAGCCGACCGTAGTCAGTTGCTGCCAGTAACTAGCCAATCCCGGCGCAGCACGTGAATCAGCCTATCGAAACGTCTTCACCACTCCTCCGTTTAGATCAAGTTCGGGTGAGTCGAGGAAGGGTCGCTACTGCGTCGTTCTTCCGTACATAATAAAATAGCCGCCGTCTTCGTAGTCGATGCAACACGGGAATATTCCTGTACTACATACAAGGTAAGGTTTCATATCCACATCTAGGTAATTCAAGACCCTCTGTTATACAAATGAGCATTTAATACTGCTAAAATTAAGTAATTGGAGTGTAAAATACTGTCATGCCGCACAAACAGTCTAATCTGTTTCGGCAAAACATTTTCCTGTAGCGTATCTGGGGTTAAACACCCGTTTGAGTACATTTCATTATGTTTCTGATTTCAACCTCTCAGGAAGAGGTGAGCTGTGTTTTAAATGAATAGTCGATAAAGCTTGAAGAAAGAACGTGATATCGTATTAATATAAATGTGTGATTTAAATTTTCTTCCTAATTGTACCACTCAAATGCTGAAAAGGCGTAAAACTAGTTTTAGATAAGAACATTTCATTTATCTACCTAGTTGGGGGGGTATCGATGTATTGTTTGCTTTAGAATTATGCTTGCGCGAATATTAAACGTTACGTAAGTTTTTAATACAGGATGAAATAAAATAATTACCTCGAGGGAAACGCAGTTGTAAAGCTTTCAAGGCACACTATCTGAAATGTCAATATGACCATCGATATATAATCAATACAGAGTTGCATTTTTTTAATCCTGCCGATAGGGTGCGTATCGTTGTACAGTTTCTTTGCACAAGGGACTGTGTAATTGTTTATACAGAATATTTATGTAATTTCGTGAAATAAGGCATACAAGCGTCTTATGTTTCAGACGGACATTTTGTTACATATAAAAGCTAAAACAGTGGAAAAGTTTCCCACATATCAATACTTTTTTTATATCTCACTTAGAACACGTATTGCGTAAAAAATAGATTAAAATTTGTAAAATTGAGATAATATTTATTTTAACTGTGCTTTTCATTTTAAACTCCACAGTTGTATTTATTTAGCTAGGCTTCTTTATAGCGCTGCTTACCTGAGAACTATAGCATTAGCACGGATATAGATTTTAGAGAAACAGAGATAGACACAGAGAGAGAGAGAGAGAGGTTTTGGTCAGCACTTAACATCGAGGTCTTTAGCGCTGGTGAGTGGTGGCATGATGTGAGTATGGAGCAGCGCCGTAATGAAGGGTCAGGGGAAACGGGAGATGCCCGAGAAAACCCGCCGACCAGCGACATCGTCCGGAACGATTCTCACATGCGAAAATCCGGGGACCGAACCCACCGAGAATCGAACCCGAATCGTCTTGGTGGGAGGCGAGAGGTCTGATCCCTCGGCCACCGCGGAACCACATAGATTTAAGTGTTAGATTATATCCGGTGGAGTTCAATCGTTTTTAATAATACTGTTTTCGGACAGAAAGAGTTTTCTGTATTGAGAAGACTATTGCTACAGGGATAACATTGTACATAAACATAAATGATATCATATTTTCGAGCGCGTTTTTATAACGGAAATACTTAAATGTTAAAAGTTTTCAGGATTTGAAAAAACCCTAAAATATCCAATAACAATATGAGCCTCTCAAAGATGAAAAAGTCAGTGGTGTAATGCACGTATGTTCGACAGGTACTGAACATTTAAATTCACAACTTGACTCTACTCAGGACTCTGAGGTAGAGAGCGACCTTAAGGGTGTTCAAGTGCGATTAAATCATAATTGTATATTTTTATGAAATATTGTTAGTTCTGTAGACGATACTTGTGAGTACATATTACTTTTACGAAACTATTTTAGCTCACATAGTTTTCTCATAACGGAGTGTTAAAGTCAAAATTTGTTTGTTACGCTGCCACGCAAATTGTTAAACCCAACTGGCCTACATAAACAAAATAATTGACTGTGGACATACTTCCCATGAGATATGGGATAAAACAAAAAAAAAAAAAAAAAAAAAAAAAAAAAAAAAAAAAAAAAAAAAAAAAAAAAAAAAAAAAAAAAACGTAACCTAATATTTTGAATAAAAGAAATTCGCAAAAGTACAGAAATTAAGTTGCAAATCCAGCAATTTTTTTAAATACAAAAAACAGTTCGCGGCATTTTTTCAAATGTTTCATTACGTTGCCCGTAGTATGTTATTTAAGTGTAAATTATTTCACGTACGTAAGTTTTCACTATTTTCATGGCAGCAGAACATGCAAATTTTGACTTTGACACACCGTTAAGAGAAATGTAACACCAGCGAAAAAAGCTTCGTAAGAAGAAACTGCACTCACAAGCATCGTCTACAAAACTAACACTATTTCACATAAATATAAAATGATGACTTTATCGCACTTGAATACCTTTAAGGCTCGGCATCTGCCGAGAAATGGCATTATTTTATTTTTCGTTTTTATAAAATTTCGAAAAGAAAAACAAGAGACTTTGATTATAGCGTAAATTATAGACTATTTAACTTGCACTACTGTGGAAGCCTAGCAGTTGAACTTTTTACGAATATTTTGGCAGTAATCATTCCATAAAATTAAGAAAATATGAAAGGAATTTCTAGATTGATCGCGACAAAAATACTCTTTAAATGTTCAACTACGAATCTTGTACTGTAGCGCATGATACATAGAATTCATGGAATAATCCCAAATTTAATATTTCTCATTTAAGAACTTAAAAAGAAACGAAAGAAAAAGTTATGCAACAATGCGACCGATGACGAACCTTAAACCCAACTACTAAGGCTGTTCTTTATTAATTTATGGTTCTCTCTGAAGCGAACGTGCTTGGGGGATGTGGGTCTTTGTGCTCCGGGGATGCCAGGGGAGGATAACCGTTACTAGTATCTTAATTTCATCACGCTCGCTGCAGGGCGTCGCGGTAGAGTGGTTTCCTCCAGCTGTCCCTCGTGTATACCTACATGCCATAGGCAACCGGTGGCGTGTCCTCCCACATATGGTGTTCACAACGATGGTCAAATTGTTCGCAAGAGAAGCGGAAGTCTTCGTTGAGATGTATTCATTCAAGGAGAGCCTTGAGATGCATCAATAGGCTGGAAAATGGCGAAACATGTTTCACTATCGTCACTAGCGGTTTTAAATGGTAGCTACGTTGTAAAAGTTATGTCATGTATTCGCTAGATGATGGGATCGTCAAAGAGAATTAACTTTATTTAGAACCTGGTGGATGATTCGAAAACCCCTACGGGTGCTACTAAAACATTTCGGGTGCTAGGGCTAGAGTTATAGTAGGGGCGGAGAACTCGGCAGACGGTGGGAGGTGCGTGAATGCTTGAAAGTTAAAAGGGGACACGACCAGAAAAAGGAAAATGCGACGGGAAACCGGGCATCGCGGGAAGGTGAGACACACCTAACATTTCGTATATATCCATCATGAGCTATTTACGAATGTCCGACACTGATGAACAAAAATTTGGCGTTATATGTTGCCGTGTGCGTGAAACATTTGCGTTTATACATAAATAGCATAACATGTTCCCCGAATATAAACCTGTCATTCAGCGGAATGTCCTACACACGCAGAAAGAGAATATTCTTATGAATATTTTCTCAAGGTTTCCAATAGTTATAAAGCCTACAGTCTAGGGGACACAGTGTTGCATTCCTCCCGCCAGGTTAGGCGGATTTGATTATTGGCGGGGTTATTCCTGTATGCGCATGTTGGGAACTTTGCCATGTGACAGCCGGTTTGCTCTAACGCTGATATTTAAGAAAAGTCTTCAAGGGAAAGACAGACGCCAGTTTAGCGTCTTGCGCATAGAGGCCATGAGGCAAGGGTTAACGAGTAAGAGTCGGCATTACAGCCCGCGACCCATTGCGATCGTTGTACTCCAATATCACGCAAGTTAGATCTGTAGAAATACGTTATTATTTTATGTATTAAACGCCAAATTTGAATTACAGATGCCAGTATGTATTTTTCTCTTTTGCCTTTAGGAGGCTGAGCATCAGTACACTAAAATTCCGTTTTATTTTGCCATTTTAACTAAGTTTTTCTATCTAATGACACACAAAAGGACTAAAGTAAAAAGTGTCGTATACTTCTAGTAGATGTTTGCTTTCCTAGAAAGTAACTATGTTCCCAGAAATTTTTTTACAGACATAACAGTATACACGCAAACATTGTTTTCACAGGAAACATAATGCTAGAAACTCCTCGTCATCACATCACATCCTCACCATCACCCTAGATCTCGCTGCTAGGCACTGACCAAAATCTCTTCTATCACTAACCATAGACGTGTCAACTAAGAAACATTAGGTAGAACTTGGCGTCTCGTCCAAATAAAAGTCGCTAAAGACGAAACCTGTGGCTCAGTAAATCTCAAACAGAAAGGATAACTTCGCTTGTGTTCAGATTATGTAAGGTAGTTTTCGTATTGTTTTTAAACTCGAAACTTTTTAACGGAATGCTTTGGATAAATATAAGGCTAAGAATGGTCAAGCGATGCACAAGTCTATGTAGGACTTTTTGCAATGTAATGTACAATGCCTTTGTAAACAAATTATGTTACATGATTTTGTCTTCGTTTTAAAATTAGTGCTGCCTTGGGTGCAAAAATCTGAATAACTAAGAAGTATTCGCTACCAAAATATTGGCTTATAATATGACATATTTGAAACCAAACCGTGTTGGGATTCTTCAATATAACTTTGTTGCTTTAAAAATATATTTTATAATTGACTGTAAAACTACCGGACGTGAACTTAAGTAAGTACCAAGCCTTCGCCTGAAGTTATTTCGGAAAACCGAAAGAAAGAAAAAATTAATTGGCTAAACCAGGAATCGA
The DNA here is from genome assembly GCA_003012365.1 of Medauroidea extradentata. Lineage (NCBI taxonomy): Eukaryota > Metazoa > Arthropoda > Insecta > Phasmatodea > Phasmatidae > Medauroidea > Medauroidea extradentata. The sequence goes on from PNEQ01106845.1 coordinate 69,934, forward strand.
AATATAAACAATCCTCAATATGAGTCAAGTGTTTTAACACAGCGTACATTGCACTGTGTTATATACTTAGCAATCATCCATTATGATGAATGTCCATATTGTAACTTCAATAACTAAGTTAGGACTGTAAATGCCGCTAAAGGAACTAGAACCCTTTCACGTGGTTACGGTAAATTTTCCCCTCCATTGGCTGGCTGCCATGCGATAAAGAAAGTTTTACACTATGGTGGTCATCGACGGAAGGGTTGGAAATGAAGACACGCCTCAGATGAGTTCCGAATGTTACCTTGTGTAGGTTACAAACTTTATCATCTTTAATTTATTAGCGTCCCAAAACTATTGAAACAAATATTTGCTAATCCCTAGGATTACATACGCTGCTTGTCACATTTTGTGATTTCAGATTAATTTGAATGTTCGTTTAAAATTTTGCATTTATCTCAATCAATATTCTAGAAGTATTTTAACTTCATATAGGTGAAACTTGTAGTTTCTGACAAGAAAAGCCTAAGGTACATAATTTAAAATTGTTACATTTCTAACATAAGTTAAAATATAACACCGAAAAATGTAATAAGGAACTGTTTAACAGTTTAGGGTTAAGAAAACCATGTTTTTTCGATAGTTTTTAGGCGTCCGGCTGGACTGTGTTTCAGTTGCTATGATTTTTTTGAAGGAATGTGAGAAATTATTTTACATTGGTATGTATTCTAATTAATATATCATACTTTAATGACACATCTATCTCTTTATGAAGGATTCAGGAACTGCATACTAAAATAAATTGACAAGATTGCTCCCTACACCAGATGTCACTGTTGCGGAAGAGCTTGCAACAATTTATGTATATTAATGTAAGCCGGTAAAAAATAGAAGTTAGAAAATTAAGAAATGTGTAGGGAGCAATATTATTTGTTAAATTTACACATAGGATCACAGCAAATTGGCTTAAATGCAAGAAATATGAATGTAGATTTAGTTTAATGCAAGGCAAATTATTGAATAATTGTAGCACATATTTGTCTCCTCACAAAATTTTACTTTTTTCTACTTGTCAGTAGTTAAAACATGCACACTGAAAATATCCAACGATATTGGCTAAATTAACTGTTACACAATGTGAAAGAAAAAAACTCTGTATACGTATGTATAAATAATCAATACTAGAAACATAAGCATTGCATTACATTGTTAGTTAAGAGCAAATTATTTTTGGGATCATTTTTTATAACTTATAAAAGTACCCCTAAGTTGTAAAATATTTTTATTTAGAATTGTAATGGACTCTTTATGCAGGACTAACTAATTCCAAAATATTATTTAATAAACAAATTTATTTTTGACATTTATATTTAACATCAGTATTGTTTCGACTGAGGACGATTTTTGTGGAAAATGTAGTTCTTGTCTACAAATACGTAGGGAAGATATTGTTGTAGACACCAACATTTTGTTGAAATAAAGATAACAATTCAGTTTGACTGTCAGGATTTTCTTTCATTGTTCTCTGTAGAATAACAGCCCACTGGTCTGTAGAAGGAACAGAGTGTTTCTACAGAACACGTTATTACTTCTACATAATTGATTGTTGTAGAAAGAATTTAAAAGTTATCGGCAACCAAACGTGGCTGTTGTTAAGTAATTAATTGAAGACTGAACGATATATTTCTTTCTTAAACTCAATGGTTAATATTTAAATACGCCTTGCTAGTGAATGTCGTTGAGTCCCAGTAACATCACGGTTACATAAAACGATTAAGCATATGTTGACGAGGAAGGGAGTCTTCTATTATCTGTGCTATATTCGTTTTGATATATTGCCTTCAACCATGCCTGTCGCTGTGTTCATTTGTGTCCTCGTTGTTTTCGTCCACTATTGTCGCCATATTCACTCACCTTGTTTGGTCCTCGTCTGTTTGATATTCCTTATCTGTTTGGAAAGCGGCTAGGGGTGGGAGTGGGGGTGTTCTATTTTAAACCGAATATGTCCCTATTTTGGAATTACTTGAATGTTTGTTGACTACAGACATTCATGGCGCCTACTCAGTAACTTTCCCTCGGATATATCAAAACACTTCAGCTTGTCATACACCCCTATTACAAAAATTATTCACGATCACATATATTTGTCATTGCAGCATTTGCCAGGATATAGGTCTGTCCGCAATTGCAATGTCTGAAGTTGTGTCCTAGGACACCAATGTGTTTATTGGCGCATGCGACTTTCTGTCGTCACATTTGTGTCCGAAGTAACAGTATCTTAGGAACGAGCTTGTTCATAAGACAAGCATTGGCTAAATCTTCACTTTTGTCCCAAGATAGAAGAAGAAGATGAAGAAGAAGGAAACTTAAAAATTTTCGCGGGCATTCACAACTAGGTATATAGTTAAAAACATTGGCAATCGAGCTCAGAAAAGAATAGAAGTTTGAAGTCAAGAGGATTGGTTAAAAATGTTAAATTATTTTCAACTTCGCACTAGCTTCGGACGTAGCAATTGTGAACAGCAAGGGCGAATCTAACCATGAAGTTCGGACACGCCTGCGTCTACAAACACGGCCATGTGTAGATAGGCCTTAAGAGTCCTATACAGCAGGAGCTAGATGCCGCGTCTTAGGTACAGGAACGGACAGGCGATAAAAGCTATCGCCTTTATCCACAGGGCGCGAAAACGTCTGGCAGTGTTTTGATCTTCGTAGTTTTTCTATGGGAATACGGAAAGTGCGTAGTAACATCCTACGCATGCTCCTCTAACTTCGTTTTACGATTCCGGATGAAATTTTTTACGCGACAAAGCAGTTTTTAGACGTTTTCATGTGCCCAGATACCGTGTTTCTAATCATGATATCTAGAAAACAAAAAAAAAAAAATGGTTGTCTGTAAAGTCGGTTTACTGACGATAGTTGAACGTGACAATGAAATTGATCAAGTTATATTTATTTGTACGCATAAATACAAT
>PNEQ01106845.1:72990-101805 GCA_003012365.1 Medauroidea extradentata
AAGTAGGAGAGAGACGGATGTCGAACGCTGCCGAACGCAAAGGCCGATTGTACTTCTTTGTCGCTCGTTCCGCGCTCTCGCTTGCACTTCAAGCCTTACATGGAACGCCTCAGAGCGAGGTAACGCCGCATGAGTCATGTTTTTTCGTGCGTGCAGCCGGCTCTATCGAATTATAAGACGTTGTCACGTCAAAAATAGAGAAGCATACTTTTAAAATGCGTTTTCTTCTTCTGGGTAACACACGTTTAGTACTATTCCTTTACAAAATAACTTGATAAGACGCTGTAACAATGTAGATGCGCTGGCTGTATAGGGCTGTTGCGAGACGTGAACATTCCTAGGGGAAGAGTATAGTGTTATAGAGGCAGTGGTGGTGTGTCAAGTTGGCAAGAGTGCAGACACGGACGGCGGTTTATCGGCGTGCAGCAGCGCGTGCTACGTCAAGGGCCGGAGCACAGACGGGCTGCCAGGTGGGGCAGTAACAAAGCGGCACTGCAGCAGGAAGTACGAGGATAAGGCACGCTGATACAAGGCAGGCTAGACCTCTTATACAACTGTCGTGTTATCGTCACGGTGCCCTGGTCGTAACCCCCCGACATGTGGCACACGTCCCTACTACACTATTATATATCCTCCTGCCTGCCTTCAATACTTCCTCGCTCTGGCGTATGCACTACACGCAGCGACGCCTAGAAGATTTAGTGCACGCTAGCTATTTTATTTACGTTCGAGGCACGGAAATGGAGAAGGCGATAAGTCGAATATAACACGTCCGCCAAATACCTCATCGTGTCTAGGCACGAAGAAGTAAACTAGCGTGCAGTGTTTTCGTACAAACCGTTTTCCAAAGGGACTTCAAGCAATGGCCCTATAATTTTATTTGTGGAATGTATGAGGTAAAGTCCAATGTAGGTTTGTATGATTTGGTTTCCTGATTACGGTTGATATTTTGTCAGCTACAGCAACTTATCACGAGCTTGGAAAACATGTTTTTAATTAGTGGACGACACATTTAAAATCATACGGACATGGTTTGAAGGGTGTCTTATTTTCTTAGATAAACGAATTGGAAACATTTGTAATAGTTGCTGAAGTAAACATACTTTCCGTACCACGCTACATCATATCTCACGCGCCAGGTCCGCTAACTGTTAAGGGGTATTGGTCCCTATCTCTGTGAATGTACCCGTTTTTACTCAATAACTTTTGTTTTAGCAAGTTTATAAACATTTCTGGCATGAAAGTGCATAGATAAAAACTTATTGGTTACTTATGGTTACAACCACATCTTTATTATTTTTGCGATTAAAAAAATATTTTTTGGGCGTAAATGGAAGCATATATCGTAAAACCGCCCTACGTTTTATTTTAACATAGTTTATATTGGGTATTCGTATTGAAATACACACATATATGATTTAGGCTGATAAATGTATTTAACTCATAGTCAGAATCACTTCACTTCAAACCCGATCAAAATGACTGCTGTATGTATATAAAACCAACATATTCAAGAGTTCTCGAGGAAACAGAGCTGCAGTATGGGTCGTGGAAGCAGTGTAGGAAAGACGTGGGTGGGGCCACGCCCAGGGGATCGTGCGGCTATATTTGCGTCCTCGGCTCCGGCGTGTCATAGCCAGGCCTGCGAGCAACTCTCCTGCAGGAGCCTGTATCCGCGACGTGTGCGAGGAGTCTGTGAGTTGCCGTCTCTAGCACACTTGCTAATATTAGTTACCTCGTCTACCGCATGTGCCTCCTGCTCCTCTGCCCCCTTTACCATCTGCTTGCCATCTTCGTGCAGATGTTACCTCTGGCTTCACTTCCATCATTTCCTCTCTCACACAGTCGTACTATACTTCCTTTCATTTAAATTAAACACGTTACTGTAATAATTTCACTAACAACTCACTAGCGTGGTTGGTAGCATGACGACCTACGGTGCGAATGGTCCTGGGTCCGAATACCAGCACTGTGTCGTTTACTTAGGTTTAAACAGTTTGTAAGCCATGTATTACTAAGCTTAGCGGCATAAAACCGGGAGACGAAAATAAACTTAAAAAGTAAATAAAGTAAAATGTCTTGACAGTATAGGTTTGCGTTTGTTCACACGACAATACTAGATAACGCATTTACTAGCGAAAATGTGCATTTGGACAGTGCCATTGTGAGTCGTTTTCACCTCTTCAACGTGATTGCACCATTAAATGCTGTTTATAGTAGTTGTTCACGCGCACTACGAAATTACTTAAAAGACTCGTTTGTGTACCTACAAAAATCGAGCATTGGGTGTCTGATATGGCCAATTTTAAGCATTGACGAATTGGTGCAATGCTAAAATAACGTTTACAAATGAAATAGTTGAGCGATTTGGGATATTTAGTCTAAAATCTTGTAATTTTTATTATTATCTTGGTTTTCGAGGTTGAGTTGCGTCGTAGTGGTAGAGAGTACAGACGTTTTGGCTCGCATTTCAGCAGGCAGTTAGCAGACAATTACTGCCTTGCATTCAAAGTCTGGGCATAACATATTTAAACATATTATATATTACAGTAGCTAAAGTGATACAAAGTTGATCAGTAACAGTGGATTTAAAACTTTACCACAAATAATGTAATTTTGATACAATATACAAATAATATTAACAACAACAGAAGAGAGCAGGCAATACTTTGTGGGTGTGTGATGACGTATTGTATTTAGCCCATATTAAAAATACCCGTCATTGAGACTCATGAAACAATTTATAGGAGTTCCGAAAATCATCTTAAAACTATTGTGTTATGGTAATATATTTAGCTGCTTCCAACTGACTTGGTATTGTATAAAAAGTACCCCCTGTTTTATAAGTAATTGATAAACCGTTAAAAAGAAACAATATAATTTTCTCACAACAGATACTTTTTTCCCTCCAATATTACATAACATATCAAGGGAATGTTTTAATTTTTGTTTAATTTTTTTGGGACTGAAGCGGCTGATGAAAAGTTGAAAAGGATTGTGCACAGGACATTGTTTTGTTTATGAGCCGTTTGCCTAAACTGGTCATATCAACTGTAGTGAGGTAGGGTATTTTATAATGAAAATAATAATAATTTTCGTCTCAGTAAATTTAGGGAACGATCAGCTAAAATGCATTTGTGTATTGTCACCTATGTTGCTGTAGATATATATATGTGTAATTTTCCTTCTTACCAGCAGAAAATACATAGGCCTAATAACTACTTTTAATAAGAACATCATGGTTAGTAGTATTTGATTGTTTTTAACACGAGGAAATATAAAATTGTTTTACACATAACAGAAAACTGCTTATTCAGTAATTTTATGAAACACTAATCTCCTGAAAGTATTCATGTAAGATGCAGCGTTGGTATATTAATTATCTCTGTATTTAATCATCGCTTGAACTATATAATAATAGTGTAAATTATGTTTCCGCGGAAATTTTTAAAAATTTTGAGAAATCCAGTATCATTACGACCGAAGTACTTTTCGCGTATCAAGACTTATTTTTAAATACGCTTCTTAGCGGTAAAACGTTTTGGACATGTGCAAGTATTTAACGTTTATCAAATAATTGTGGCAATCAATAACAGTTTTTCAGCTACTGTTAGAATTTTTTTAACTATTTTAAAAAACGTGGAATTTTTTTACGTCATTTTGCAGGTAATTTCAGAAATGTAACAATTTCAAAACTGGTTAGTAGTTTGTAAGTGGAAACGTTAGGCAATGCCGGTCTAGTAAACATCACGCAGATGTTGACAAAATCCAAACAATGTGTAGAGTATGGTGAAAAGAAACGAAAAACATAAATCTTTAAATTATGCGTTATTGAACGTGAGTTGTGTGCGAAGACTTGGAAAGCAGCAATTTTGGACCCCATCATGTAAGGCAAATCTTAGCCTTTCACATTTATTCTGGATGGACAGCGTGACCTGAATAAACCAGCATTGTAGGTTCTATCGTGATGTCTTAGTGTCCGAGAAGAAATTTTGGGATTTCCTCTAAACACGAAATATTGACAAAAATATAAATAATACTCTACAAGGGAATGAAACAAAAGTATTGCGGTACGTTATGCCATAGACATGAATCTTCCATAACCTTAAACAAAACCTGGCCAGTAATGTTTGATAACTTTGCAAAAGACCTGTGAAATATTTTTAAGAAAGCCCTTTTTTGCTTCAAAGAATTTTTATAAAAAATTATTATAGTTTGAACAAGTTACGGCACCCTTGCGTCCCTTTATTATAATTAACGGACGGCCAATAATATGGCCATTATCACATTACGTTGTCTTTGTTCCTTGCATTAGACTTGTAAAGAAGCACGAATGGCGAGAGCGAGAAAGGAGTTAGGGTTGCGCCGGGAATATATTGATAAATTAGGCGGCAATATGTCTTCATTACGCGGCATCTTGACTACGTAAAGGAGAGACGGTGGATTATATATCCTTTGAAGTTGCCGGAATCCCTGGCTAGGAGCCTTGTGCATGCAAAACCGCAGCCGTAGCTTCAAATTACGCTCATGTTTAATTAGACTATCTTCTGAAATGTAATGCACTCGTGGTTACTTTTTCTAAACGTTCCGCTGTTTGAATTGTGTTCCACTTCATTTTATATTTACAATGTTACGTGTCTGTGCGTGTGCAATTTTCAGTTATTCTCAACATTACTTTTCCCCTCACAAAGTTCAATCTTCCGGTGTTGCTCATTGCAGAATATATTAAAGTAAAACAATTGTGCAAACCACCCACAAAACACACGGTTTTTAAAACACATACGATTAAGTAATTAACCAGTTAAATTGTCTGTTTTTAAGAAATTTTCTCAGTCGCAGCACACATCTTTAATCTACTCACTGCGATTTCTTCCCCCCCCCCCCCTCCAACCCTGATGTTCCATCCTTTAATGGCTTTACCAATAGACTCTTTGTCTACTTGAGTTCTTTGCATTATTCCTTTATTCTAGAGACATTTCTTTTCAGTTAATATTCTTGATACTTACTCTGAATACTCCAAGATCAGTTTAACCAGCTGAGTGTCTGTTATTCTCTAGAAATGTCCGTACATTTTCATTCTATATTTTTAATGCAATAACGTGTCGCACACATATACAAGTGTGTGTGTTTGGGTGTTTGTACAATTTGTCACTTCTGATTACATTGTGTGAATTCTTTTCCCCGAGTACCCCAGCCAAAGCCTTGTGCTCTTCGAGGAACGAATAGTGATCAAAGAATAAATGTATATAAATTTTCCTAGCAGATGAAAAAAAATATTTGTAACAAATATATAATGTCTCACTGCTGTTGCAATGCAGTTATACTGGTAGCATCATACATACACACATACAGTATGTATATAAATAAATATATATAAACATATATATGTATATATATTAACTTGATATCTCAAAATAACATTAAGACCTGATAATTATGGATTACTGTTTATTTTACAAACTTCAACCAAAGTTACATCTAGCTTATCTGGCATAATAATGCTTGAGATTTTTTAATGTTAGTTGCAATGGGACTTTATAGTAAGAATGTAGGGATTTATGGATATACGCCATTACTTACATGTCGATACATACATGTAAAACGATGATCATGCAAGCCACACAGACAACAGGACAGTTAAGCGTATAGAATAGTGATGCATAAGAATATTTTACGTACTACGAAATTACGAATATGTAATTCAGTCAAACTGCAGCAGAATATACAGACATAAACTAAAACAATCACGCATTTAAAGTGGAATTTTACAAAGACAACTGTTGACAGTATACAAGTGACTATAAAACATCAAATGGCACATGATTAAGTCAACAATAAATACAAGAATTTCGTAATTTTAAACTCAGTCAAACTGCAACAGTACGCCATCAATACAGAAAAACATGTGCGAAAACAAGTACTGAATGTGAAATAAATTTGTAAATCGATAAGGACACAGTGGTTACGTTTCAGGGACTGACATCTGTCACCGTCCTTAGGCTTGAAACACAACTGTTTGGACACACCCTGGTGAAGACATGGGCGAGTACGCCTAGTAAACCTGCCGGAAACTACACTGTCAACCACGTTCTCCACGTGTAAACATCAAGAGCAACACTCCTAGTATAATATCTAGAGTCATTGATTTTTTATGAAAAAAAAAAGTAACAACTTGTTTCATTGACTTACGTGCACAGGTATATTCCACTTCACGTACTTTCAGTAAATGTTGATATGAGGACACTTACAATTCACACAATGTTGTCAGTCACAATATCCCAGTCCCCTTGCATTGCTTTCATTTCATGTCAACATCAAGGGAATGTCCGGCGCTTATGGGAGTCCAGTCAGATATTTATTACCGTTATGTTGTTGAGGTTGTGAAACGGGGAGATAATTCATATTTGCACAGACTGCAGATGTCAACTAATTTAAATATTATTTACATGAATGCGTTTTACATTCGTGGAAATTGTTAGTTAACATACAAGTTACAATTTATATAAAGTTATCACTCTGATGGCGTCCTTGAATTTGCAGACATTATTGTTGTCTGAGGGTGATTCTGTACATGCCTTACGTATAATACTTCCAACGGAATGCTGTTTATTTACTGGCGGAAATTTTATCCAAATAATCTCTGGTGCTTGAAAGATTTTCTGCGACAACTTTGGAATTGATGTTACCCAAAAGCAAATGTCTGAAGCCTGCGCACTTGATCAACTCTTCATAGCTACTAATTCTGCCACATGTCCAAATGTCCAAGGTCATGCCCTCCATCCCTATAACCTCCCATCATGACAGCCACCAAGCTAGTACTTAAATCTTCCCGCTCCGCAGCCTCATTCTGTACCTTTTCAATGAATTATCACTGCGTCATCTTGGTCGGTGTCGAATGTGAAACGACATACGACGAGGGTTATATTTTATAGTAGTTAATAAGGTTTGTTTTTACAGTAAGTAATTAAAATATCATGAATACTGATGAAATGACTTATTTATCTTTAATCAATTCTCCCGTATCAGCTTTATTTTGCCGCAGGGAAAACATTAGTAAACCGGGCTTTTATTGCGAAACATGCACGCAACTTTTAAGATTATATTGAAACATAATATTTCTCGTATAGTAATACAATTAAGAAGGTTAATGATAAAGTGCGTTGTTGCCACATGAAACTACGTGCATTACATTTCTAATACATAAAACAAAACATAAATGGTTGATTTTACTTATAAAACTAGATACGACAAATTTAAACACGCAGTACGATTCTTTAAATGTTTTAATTTCCTTTCTGCACTGCAAAGGATCTAAACGTATTACGTGGGAAACTAGCAAATATCACTCTATCTTTGTGAACATTTCAGATTTTTAACATTTCAAGAGTTATTTAGCAATTTCTGTGACAATTAGTATTATAGCTATACTTATATGTGTATTTATTAATGCTTCATTCAGAAATAATAAATTCTAATGACACAGTTCTTACAGAAAATCTGCACAAACATCTTGCATTTAACAAGTTAGTTATCTATTAGGCTTAAGACGTGATCATCAATAATAAGTCTTGGCTGTTGATTGTAATAAGCGGTTTTCCAATCAGAAATATCCTAAGTTCGATTTGGCATTATTTAAATGATGTGTAGCTTGACGAAATTTAATTCAGGGTATTTGGCGTAACGGATCTGTATTATATATGGTTCGCGATAGAAAGAGCAGTTTAGAGGAACGCCTTGTCTAGAATAATTATTAAAAGTATTAATTATTGTGAGGTTAGACATTAAATTTAGAGTACAGTAAAATCTACACACTTTGACTGTTTCCTAGTTGCTTTGTTTACATTGACAAGTGGCAGGGAACTATAAATTTAATTAAAGAAAAATGTAACTAGGGGTTCTAAAGTGCTCACTTTATCGCGAACCGCTTATATAAATGTTACAGTATGTCAAATTATCACTGTACTTTTATCATTTCCTAATTTTATTTTTTTTCACAATTGTACACAATATGTATAGGATTTGTAAAATTGTGTAGAGTTGATTAATTAATTCATAAATTTACTGACAAGTAATTTAAGCAAAAATAATCATACAAAAATAGCTATACATACTGTAATTGTTATGTAAAAGTTATATTCAGGTATAATGAATTATCCCGAGGGAACATAAAATTAAAATTCTTATTTTAGGTGGTTCTTCGAAGTATAGGACCACTGACAACAATGACAATAATGTTTGTGGTCGCTACCTACAGACGTAGTGGCTGCAGTTCTGGTACGATGTTGCTGTGAGAGATGTCGACGAGGCGAGAGGTGGCTGCTAGAAGGAACGAGCTGAGGTCTCATCTGCGTGGACCGCGGCTTCTAACCAGAAATAGCAGAGCAGGAATAGTTGGCGTCCTGTCGTCACACCATGAGTCTGCCCGCGCCCCGCTTAGAACCTCCCGTGCCTTCCCGACCCCGGAGAGCGCCACCACTTGCCTCCGCTTATACAAGAGCTATATTCACAACCACACTTTGGCCCTGTGTGTTTGAGTGAGGCATGGCGCCACGGGCAATGTTGACTGGCTCAACTGATGCGGTATCGCTTTTACTGCAAGACACTGACAGACGTGCAGTAGTATCGTAAATCACTCGCCTGGGTGAAGCTTTCAATGGTGGTCCTATCTTTTTATTGGTAAAAATGTTTGAGCTAAATACGTTACATGTTTCTAAAGTATTTCCACACGAATCCCGTCAGTAGTTTTTCAGATATAACAGACTTAAAAAAACTTATTTTATTCATTTAGAGGGTCTTCGAAATAATTTCTCCAATTGACGTGATCGGGACCGCGGTGATCGAGAGGTCAGACCTCTCGCCCTCCAACCAAGGCAGTCCGGGTTCGATTCCCGGCGGGGTCGGTCCCCGGATTTTCGCAAGTGGGAATCGTGCCGGACGATGCCTTTGGTCGGCAGGTTTTCACAAGGATCTCCCGTTTCCCTCGCCATTTCATTCCGGCGCTGCTCCATACTCACATCATGTCCCCCCTCACCTGCGCTGAAGACCTCGATGTTATGCGGAGACCAAAATCTCTCACTCACTCTCTCAAGCTAATTGACGTGATGTTTCGAAACTACAATCCTGCAATAGTTTGATATGTATTTTATTTTCTTACATTATTACAATGGGTACATGTAGAATAGTTTCGTAAAAAAATATTTACGAACACACTCAACGCATTTTATGCGCGTGGCAGGCTGCAATCTTAATGTACGTTAATTACACACGAATGTATGTAATATTTTTGAGATTTAATTCACAACACCACGGAATCTAGAAGTAAAGAAACGTCGTTTTTGTTAGTGTAAAATGCCTGCAATTAATGACAAATAGTTTTGGATTGAAACGAAAAATAATTGATTAAATCCCAATGTCTTTAAAAATACGACGGTAATCTTTTTATTGCCCATAAACATACTGATGCATACATGTATACACATGACTTCTACAGCAATGAGTACATAAATTACAATGCAATTGTTTATTTACATATTTTTGTTGTTGTATTAAAGTTAAGAGAGAACTGTAGCGGTTAAGGCAATGCTCCAATGTTTTTTACAGTATATACAATACATATTTTTCAGAACTCAAACAAAAACTAATTTTTAAAAAATGTTTGGGCTGTTTTGCTTAAAACAGTATTCATCATGTTGGTGAATTTTTCAACGGGGTAAACACTATGATTTTAGAAAATTATATAACTGACGAAGTAGTTGTTGCCCGATTTAATAGTCGAAACCGTTTAATTATTTGTCTTGGAAAATTACCTGTCAAGGCGAAGAACTTTTTTAACGAAACTGTCAAACAGATTTGTGGTATTTGATCGTGTTCATGGTTAAGTTAAAACTATAGAAAGGTGAATGAAGTATTTGTTCCTACCACTCTGATAGAAGTCGTAACATCGTTGCTACAGTGCGTCCAATCTGTGCGCTTCGGCGGTATGTTTGCCCCCCGCGGTTAACGACACCTTTATCAGGACCACTGCGTCCTCCCGGAACCCCTTAGCGCCTGCCACTGCCAGATAAATCGCCCAGGCTCCGGGCACAGATTAATGAACCAACGTCACGTGACCTGAGCGAGTGCTACTTGTCACCGGCAGCAAACAACGAGCCCGCTTATAGTCGCCCGGCATCCAATATCCTCAACCACCCATCCGTCCCTAACATAAGAGAAATATACTGACACATACACAGCCGTGGGTGGCTGTCTACGACGGTCTTGGAATTTATTTTCCTTCTTTCACATTATATTAAGATAACATATGATTACAAACAAGAAAACATATTTTAATTTTGTTTATTCACCACCATTTTTCTTCAGTTATCTGCACCAATATAGGAAATAGAACCTATTAAAATAATTACATTGAATAAAGGGCGCAGCAAAATTTGTTTAGGGTTTCTAGTTACAAATACATTTCTCAAAAATTTTCCTTGCATTAAAAGAAAATAATTGTAATATGATACTCTAAAACAAGGAAATCCCGCAGTGTAAATTCTCTGCAGTATTATTTAATATTATTCCACATTTTTTAAAATTATAATAATGATTCGGTGTCATTTAAAGCATTTATTGAAGCACGTTATAACAGTCGACTGTAATTTTAACACAAAAGAATTTAATAATTGTTGTTGAAATAATTTTTACTCATTAAAAGTATTTCTACATTAATATTTTACTACAATTATAAAAATTTCTTGTAATGATTAATAATTTAATGGGTTTTTCCAGACCCATGAAACGAACTAGGATAATTACATTTATTGTTTCTGTAAGTAGCATAAATAAATAAAAAATTTCCGTAAAACTTTATTTTCTGAGTCACTACCGAGGCAAGTTGCGTTTCAGTTACAACGAAAATTAAAAAAATGGACATAGGCCTATTCAGCGTATTTTTATATTTTAGTTTTTTGGTTTATGTGGCGCGCAAGTCCTTTTTGGTCATATTAATTTGTTAGTGTAACAGGGCGCATATATAAACACGTGTTATAATACGCGATACCTGTTCTCAAAAATAGATAATTCATTCCAACATCAAATTTCATCTCCATTTTGCGAATTACTTCCTACGAAACAAAATTTTCCTACTCACTCAATGATTAATAAATATTTTAACGTCAGTAAAGGCAATATTTGCTAGCATGAAATCTGAAATTTATAGTTGTTAATTATGTGATTTTATGATACTTTATAGAAATATTTAAAAGTAATTATAATTCGATTTTAATTTATTTAATTCACATTTGCATATTATTTTCTTGTATAGAAATTTGATTTGATTTCACTCAGTGTTTTCATTTAGTTATAAGAAATCGATATAGTCTGTTTATTTATGAAAAATTTCATTAAAAGTGAAATAAAAGCCAAGCGAATTTATAATTTACTATATATATGGTAAATAAATTTTACAATTTTCAAAATTAAAGAAAATTTTCAAAGGAATATGCACGTGTAAAAATGCAGTAGTATAAGTCATAAAATGCTAAATTTTATAAAAAATTACTTTGCCTACTAAGAAGAAAGGGAGAGTGCTATTATTTGAGACATTTTAAAAATATTAATTTCGGAAATCTTTTTGCGAATTTTAGAACTGGTGATATCATTAAAACTGTGTGATGTAAAGGATTGATAAAATGTTCAGTTCAGGAATTATAAAATGTTTCGGCGTGAACAGCATAAACACTTTCAGAGTGTCTCACTTGTGACCACTTCCTTCCGGTTACCTGTTCTTCTCACTTATCTTGTTTCCCCACATCCTTAAAGAAAAAAAAAACTCTAGAGAAGAAAGAAAGCGGCTGGTTGTTGATCCAGCGCACACATTGCTACTCTGAAAGCCTTTTAGAATTCCGATACGTTGTAAGCACGTCGATGTCGGCAAGAGAAGAGAGGGTCTTCTTAATCCTGTATTTGACGCAGACTGGTAGATACAAGTGTAGTGCCGTTGGTTGCTGATCTGCGTGGGATATTTCTCCAGGAGGCAGCAACGTATTCTTAAAGAGACGATCCTATAATTTACAACCTCAGGAATCATTAAGAAGCAAATAACTATCCTCGTTAGAGGCGCTGCTTTTACGTCAAAAACGTAGCATGAGTAGTACATGTATTTGCAGTTAAATTGTAATCAGTAGTGCTTAGGCTTTTTCACTGATGCCGCTTTCAGACGAGAACCATTCTCTGCATTGGAAAGACGGGACAACGACTACTACAGGAATAAAAACGAAGATATTGTAATCGTTATGTATGTTTTATGTATGTATATATATATATATATATATATATATATATATATATATATATATATATATATATATATATGATATGAAAATATCTTACATACACGTGTCGTTTATTAGACCATATTAAAAAGGGTAAAGCAAAAGAGAAACCAACCAGTATTTCTATAACTAGAACTACTGATCAAATGTAAACGAAACGCCTGTAGAAGTTATAAGAAAATATATTTAAATGAAATTGGCACAACAGGAAAATAATGACTTCTACAGACAAGTCGGGTTACTAAATAATTAAATAAGCAGAAAATATTATGGTGAAATAAAATTTCTAAAATTTCAAATTATAGGGTTTTACCGTGACCAAGGTGGTTTACTTCGATACAAACCTGACCATCACTTATACTTGCAAACCCGGGTTCTACGATTTGTACTTAGTTCTCGATGTTTCCCAAATTCTGTTTGTTTCCGGAACAGCTTATAAACTTCTTTAATAATTCTTTGCCAGCTCATGTTAACAAATCTCGGGTCAATCTTAGGTACTTAGTTAGTTTTTTAAACAATTTAAACTCATTAAGATTATCAAATGAATTCTAAAGAAGTCCTATAAATATCAACTATTTCGGGACTGATCGAAAATTTAATAGATTTTTCAACTCTCGACGAATGACAGTACTTGACACGACGGTGTACGATTTGCCTGGTCTTACCAAGGGTGTCTTGTAGTAGGTCGGGAAGTTTGGCCTCTATATCATCCCTCAATAATTATTCAACCATGTCCTCTTGAACCTTGGATGGCGACCACGTCCCCCTCGTCCTCGAATGGTGGACACGTCGAACTGAGACCCTCGGAGACCTAAGAGAGCAACGGATCCGAAGTAGACTCTGCGATGGCCTGAACCACAGGCTATTCTTTATAACTCTTCTTGAATATATTTCTTCAGCGTTGACGTCGTGGATTACTTCAAATATTTCTCTCCTGGTCGTAGTCGTAGAAGCAAACTTGCACTTTTCTGACGACGCGTAGAAACAGTTTAGCGTCTCGTCGAAGTAAATCTTGAGGTCTTCTTGACTATACGTCAGTTCAGCACCATGGACGGGAACTTCTTATTTTACCTAACATTTTCTCATCGTTCTTAAACAAACTTCCTTCTCCTGTTTTACGTCGCGTTACAGATTACACTTAATGCTTTCCTCGTAGCTTACCGCCCCCCCCCTTGGGTTTGTTCGTTTACACGATCAGGACAGATTGTGGTTCACGGCACAGAACAAAAATATTGCTATCATGAATATAAAAGCTGTAGAAGTCATTAATGTTCCAAAACACGATACCTTGTACACACAATACATAGACGATTTAAACATAAAATTTTTCCTGGCTCGAGGTAACTGCGGTCATAGAATAATAAATACATAGGTTTCTTGACAAATACATTTAAATTTATAATAATCTGTAACATCGGGCAAATGCTATGTTATAATATAAATTGTGATATGTTTTTGAGTATTTTTTTATAATGAAAGTAGATTATGCGGACCATTTAGTTTCAATGCCTTAATGTGCACCTTTGCACCTCAGCTTCATGGCATGTGATTGCAGGTTTTGACTCTAAATTATTTCTGGATTCAACTGGCAAATAAATAATAGACGCATGATGGCACTATAATCGTATTCTGATTGGCACAGTCAAATTAATGAGAAACATATCTGTACAAACACACGCTACCTATAACCATGAAGTAGACCTGTCTATGTTCTCTTAAAGCAATGAAACATAGTGATGCAACGATCTTTTAGCGAAAAACTCATGTGTGTGCTTGTTAGTCCCTAGTTCAGGGTATTTTGATAAAAATATTAAAATATTCTATAGCAATGTGGGTTTAACCGCGATGGACGGTACAGTCAATGGTGGTATGTAAGTATGTTCAACAGGTACTGAGGTACTTCTAATATAGTTTATCATTACGTAAATCCCTTTCCTTGTTCTTACCAGGGATCTGCGGCAGGCAGCGCTCTTAAATGCAGAATAATTTCATTATATAAAATATCTTTCATTTGTTTTAGTCAGCAAAATATTTTTAATATCAGGGAAAATGATAATAACATTGCAATAACAGTTGTAGACGTACGAAATAGCAAGCGAATATATTTGAGTCATTGACCACCCACGATTAAACAAAATGTCCAGACACGATAAATTGAAATCAACATTGAGCCGTTGTCAGCAAATATATATCATAAATTAATTCCGTACAAGGATTTATGCATTACATACAGAAAATCAAGCACAAGAATAATAAACAAACGAAGAATGAAACTAAGGTTTGTGAAAATGACAGCAAAACTGCGCATAATGAACGAAAACGAAACACACTGCGACTGGAAGGGCTGAAAAAACAAAAACAACAAAACGTAACGCATACAAATAAGCACGTGCCTCCATCGACAATATATGCAACACGACGTTTTGGGAACTGGTTATTTGCACAAGTTTTACGGGCATAAGAATAGCCTGAGTACCTTAACCAAACTTACATTTTTCAGATTGTTCTAGATTTATGGTTTAGTTGTACGTTATTTAACGACTTGAATTCGTTTAAATATTCGCAAATAAAGTCTCAAAATAAGCCTGTTAAACAATGTTTCTTGGCAAAAAAATAAAAAAAAATTTTGTTAAATAAATGTCTGTTTCTTTGGTGTACAGATTAATTGTTTTATAATCTATCATACAATTTAATATATTAGTCATGCTAGCTGTAAATTATTTAATTTTAAATTTGTCATAAAACGTCTCATGTACGTAATTAAATTACTTTAGACGAGATAAAAGAAGGAATGTTTTATTCAATATTTAATTTCATATCTACCAAGGCAATCAAATTTTAATTATTAATGTAACTCACCGATAAAATTATGTACTGAATAATATATTATTTCTTCAATTATCGGTTGCATTGCGTATTGCTTTACTGACCGGATTACCCTGTTCCACTAACGTCTGTGTTTAGACATAGTACGGAGAAAATTTGCAAGTGCACTTATAATACAGTCACATGCCGTATTTTTAACGAGTATGAACCAGCGGCGGTGGATAGTGGGACAGGGGGATACTGTTACACCCATAGAACAGAAGGTAGGGACCGTATAGACATTTGTACACACGCTAAGTTTTAATATTTAAAAAATATTACACTTTCTGCCAGCTGTATATTCAATATTTAGACCCGAAAACCTCTTAAATAGCACCAATTTGCACACTAACATCCAAATTTTCCCGGGGGAGGTCCACCGGACCACTTGTTTTAATAAGTCGTTAAAGGAAAAACTGGGAAACAAATTTCTGTCAACGATCTTGTCTCCCCCTCCTTCCCCTTCAAGAATGCCTTCCGACGCCAGTGGTATGAACCTTAGCAAGAATGTTTCAGTCCGAAACAGTTTGCCAAATTCTATGTCGTCAACAATTTTATCACCGCGGCTATAAGTTTTTAAGTAAAACTTATTAATTTTTTAATGTTGACTTAGATTTTAGGCGAGAAATATGTTTTTAAAGTGTCTTTGGCGAAAACGTCAGCTAAATGCCTGTTAACTTGTAAATTTGGTGATAGAAAAAACTAACTTAAATTTGACTACAATACAAACTAGGGCTACTTAAATAAAACTGCAACGCATGCATGATAATATACGAACACTGGAGATAAAGAGAACTGTTTATAGAAAATTTAAAAAAAATATATATTTATTTGTTGCGTATATTTACGCTTATAATTTGATAGTGTAATTATGTATGTATGTATGTATTTACTACACAAATTATTATAACTATCTAAAGAATTTATGATCGCCTGTCTACATTTCGTAATAATTTGTTAGCTTCGCTTTTCTATCAAGATGTTATTGGCAATTGTTAATTGCTGTACTAGAATGTATTTTTCTCAAACAGACAATTGACATTTAGACGTTACTACTTTTGCTATAAAAATTTGTTTTTGTAACTATCACAATCACTTGTTGTGATTTTTTGTAATATTTGGGAAGATTATATATATATATATATATATATATATATATATATATATATATATATATATATATATATATATATATATATATATATGTATATATATGTGTGTGTGTGTGTGTAGAGAGAGAAAGAAAGAGAGAGAGAGAGAGATAGAGCACACCACGCGAATCCTGGACTAAATAGGAGACGAAAATATTAGTGTCAAAGTGTTCAACGACGACATTTTGTGTGCGTGGTATTTTCTATTAATTAATTTTTGTAAGAGGTGTGGTTTATAAGTTTGCAATCAAGTAGTCTAAAAAGGCAAAGAGAATTATGGAAGATAAAGAAAAACCTCACAAAAGTTTGTTGGTGATAGTAATATTTTAAAACTGTTCCCATCACGTGATCCAGTTTTATTATTTTAAAATAAGAAAGAGCATTTACTAATGTTAATCCTACAAGTCTTTATTCATGAAGAGGAAAAAAATAATTTAGTGTGAAATTTGAAGAAAGATTAAATTGAGCGACCGAGAATACTGTAAATACAAACCGACTCGATCATACTACCGGTAGGCAAAGGGATGATTTCAGCAGTAAGTCCAAAACTAAAATAAAACTTCAACTTTTTTACATCGTTTCTCTAGTCGTCAGATTCCCGGCTAGGAACTCTACTCTGGCACTTTGTAGGTGATTTGAGAGAAGCACAATTCAATTTGCTTGACAAATTCTAACGACCAAAACACAAAGTGATGTTCTTTATTTAGGCGTCTTAGTTTCTTTTCTAATGGTTCGGGAGTAGTAAATGCGTAGATACTACCGGAGGATTCTCTTCGGGTCTGACCCAGTCAACCAGTACCTCGGACAGGCGGCAAATGGAAAACCACGTCCTTCCTCGTCAGCTAGCAGTTGGATAGGAGGCTCGGCAGACTCGGTACTATGTCGGCTACTCGCCCGCAGACGTCATAGTTAGGGCCCGGTAGTTTTCGCGAAAAGATTTTTGCAGCACTTTGTTTCAGTGCCTTACGTGCACGCCTGCATCTCTGCTTTGTGGTCAGTGATTGGACGCCGTAACACACAGCGTGTGGAGGTTGAACGCGCAAATCACAGACGTGATCTGTGGCAGTTATCGGTATACTGATTGGCACAGTCAAATGAATAATAACTCTACACAAAAACACTCTGTCAATAATCATGAAGTTTAGCTGCAGGTGTGCACGTAACACACTGAAACAAAGTGGGGCAAAAATCGTTTCGCGAAAACTACAGGGCCCTAGTCATAGTGAATCCTCTGAACTGCAATCCAACAAGTGGACTCTACGACGGTTGTAAATTTGACGAGAACTGGATGATCGACTCTTAGGAACTCTTCACTGCGATCGTAGGCCTCAGAAGACGTAGTAGAATAATAATAAAAAACTAAATACCATTTTCTTGTAGCCGTAAATTTGAATTTTTTCTATACATCCTGCGCCTTCAAACGTAGCTTCGTGTTCTGTGGGCAATATTATTCACGACGAACAGCAGAGTTGTTCGATTTAATCCAGATTCAAACTTCTTTCCATCATATTTAATGAATTTTAGTACCATCACCTCGATCGTAGTCGAAAAGTTATTTACATTTTTCTTCTTTTCATTCTTCTGTCTTTCTCATTGTTACCACCCCAGAGGATCGTCCTTTGCCTATCGATATTCTGTCCTGATCAGACCGAGGAACACGCCTCCGAGTAAGGAAATATAATTATAGGAACTGTAGTGGATTTACAATGAATAATTTTAACAACTTTAAAAACCCAAAGACAAAACACATACAGTAAAACGGTTTGCACGGGGTATCTGCGATCATATAAATTATTACTATAATGCTTCTATCAGTTTATACAACTACGGTTGAAATTTACCGTATCTGTTACATAGAAGAAAATTATGTTACTGTGCACAATCTTGTAAAACTGCACGGTGATAGTCCCCTCTTGCGCTCCACGAACAGATATTATGCCATGTGTGTTAAGTCAAGTGAACATAAAATCATGTTTGGACTGCTCAGAATTTTAACCTGGACCAATAATACGCAGGTCAGAATAGTAGTAGTAGTAAAATAAGTAAGATATCTGTGGAGCGCAAGAGGGAGCCGGCATTAAAAACCTTTGTTACAACATAACGTTATGCGAGAGTGTAAACAGCACGGAAGTCATGTATGGGTACTATTTTACAGATGCACTTACACTGCGACTGACTATAGTGATCTGTGCCACATTGTGCAATCCTGACAGCATAGTTGATTCGGTAAGTGCAACAGTGTAGTTTAAAACGTTGTTGTACTGTAATTGGTTTTTCACTTCCACGGGTGGACGTGATAGTGGTGAACGTTGTTTGAACGCAGACACGAAACTCAGGACAATACAGATAGAACAGTAGGAAAGGCCCAATTAAATGCTGGGTGGCTCGCGCTATGTTACACTTGCGCGTATTTTACTGGCCGGTTGTAGCAGCTAGTTCTGCTGTGACGTGTGGCCGTTCATCTTGTCTGCTAAACATTCCCAGCCTGCTGATTTATTTCTGCGCCTGCAATCGCGTTTCTTCCACTCCAATTTCATTAGCGGAGCCTGTCTTTGTATCTGTTTCGGCGACTTTCCTTGTTAACATCCATCTATCTCGGCTTTCGTCATTCTGTAATTCTATCCATCTCGTTTGTTAACAATTCCGACCTCACTCTAGTTTGAGTTTTAAAAAAACGGCAACTTGTTCTTATTTGTAACAAAACTGAACCAAGTCATAGAGAATTTTAATTGTCTGATAAAATTATAAATTACACATGTAATATATTTAAAAACAAAAGAAAGTGAAAAATAGTTAGCGGTACCTATGTAAGAATGTATAAGCAGAAAAACAATTATTTTAAATCGTCCTTTGCCAGTGGTAGCAAGCAGTATCGTCTCCATATTTACATAGTTTACTACACTAAATAAACGTGAATATATTTCTTGTCTAAGAAAGATATTGCGTAGTTACATTTGCAGATTTATTTTTTAGTACTTACATACCAAGATATCCTTGAAACATTTTGAATTATTTTTAGTGCAGAAATTATTTACTCTTTCCAGCTATTATCAAATTGCACCATAATCACTGTCAGAGCAACGTTTGGTAAATTTCGGTAAAATAAATCTTGTTGATTAAAAATGTACTTATGTATAATATTTTATTATTTTATGCAATGACTTCTTCTATGTCTCTTGCAGAAATTGAGGTAAAGATTTAGCTGCAAGTATAACTTATTCCACAATAACATATTGTTTTTCATTTGCAGATTTATTTTTTAGTACTTACATACCAAGATATCCTTGAAACATTTTGAATTATTTTTAGTGCAGAAATTATTTACTCTTTCTAGCTGTTATCAAATTGCACCATAATCACTGTCAGAGCAACGTTTGGTAAATTTCGGTAAAATAAATCTTGTTGATTAAAAATGTATAATATTTTATTATTTTATGCAATGACTTCTTCTATGTCTCTTACAGAAATTGAGGTAAAGATTTAGCTGCAATTATAACTTATTCCACAATAACATATTGTTTTTTTTTTTTTTAAGTTGGGCCTATCATGTGCAGCAAACCAAAAAAAAAAAAATAATAATAAAATAAAATAAGTTTGAATACTTTGTTATTATATTTCGCTGCATTCTACAGTTTTCATAAGGTTGGATATAAAATAATATAGCAATTTACAAACGTAATATAGTAAAAATTGTACTATTTTCCCGTGGTCAACCTACAGTAACAATGCTTGATTTGTTCAGAACCATGCTTATATATGTATATAAGTTCTTCAAATTCATATACTGCAGTGACTCCTTCAAACAAAATACAATATACTTCCGATAAAAAAAAGTTGTGGGAGCAAAATAGCGGCATTAATTTAATCGAAATAAATTAATTTCACTTCACACGAAGCGAAAGGATTTTTTAGATAACAATTATGTCAGATATTCGCTCTTTTGTGTATGCGATTATTCAGTGTGTCTGTAGACCAAACATTATTGTTTTCTACCATAGGGTTAGATCATTGAAATAATAATAAACCTCCGCACTTGCGTACAAAATAAAAGATTGAAGATATATTTTTTCAATGGGCGTTAATAATATTCCAAACTATGTTGTTATATAAACGTTATTAACAGCTAATTTAACTGAGTCGTTTGAAAATAGAATAAAACTAAATAACTTCACAATAGCTAGAGACTTGAAATATTCGCGATTTCTTCGAGCACAAGCTAGAATATAACATCTCCAGGTTCCTGTCACTTCTGCAACTGGGCCTAGAATTATTTAAACCTCCTTGAAGGCCCTGACAAATTATTAAGAGGCAACTTAATACACACGGCATCACTGTGTCAGCTTGCAGCCAGTACGTATCATCGAGCATATGATCGAGAACGCAAATATTCTTGGATGCTAGCTGAAAAGTCGCTGGACCTGCGAATGTGCGCTCTTTCCAGTAATGGAACGTAAACAAAAAAAGTAAAAGCCAGTATAAGATGTTGTCAAAAAATACCCTACGTAACAAGAATGAAGACCTAAAAAATTATATTTTTGGTATTTCCTTGAAAAAAATAATAGGTAAGACAAGTGACAAACCACACGTGTGAAAAAATGCGAAAAAATTGGACGAGAACAATAATAACAACACAAACGAACACTGCGACTGGAATGTTTGTGCACAAAGATAAAATGTTATTGTCCAAAAAATAAGCCTACTTAAGTTCTTTGCGCTTAGAGGCTACGATGTAACCGTCGCCCGTGCTTTGACCGCCCTTACAACTGCGCAGTATCTTGGCCTTGGGCATGCTACATATCTCGGCATTTGAGCACATATAAAAAAAAAAAAAATATCACGTTTTCACTTACGCAAGGTGTCCGGTAGAGGCCAATGTGATTACCCGCTCTATGTTACAAATTCTATCAATAAATTTCGTTTCTGCCACTTTAACATGACGTACTATCAAAAACGTAGAAGTTAACGGACACTTCAATAACGTCCACACGTATTTTATGTTAAAATAATGAAAATAAATTATTTACTTTACGACGTCTGCTACATAGTAAGCACTATTGCCCTTAGTACGATATTTTCGAACGGTATATTTTTAATTTTGGTACAAATAACATTAATTTTTTTACTATATACACAGGAAAATAATATGATTAATTAAAAAAATTTCAAGTCATTACTAGTGCCAAGCTATAAACACTACAAACAAGTATTAATCTAATTTTCTGTAATTTTCTCTGTATTTGAATTTAAATAATTGTACTAGCGTAATTTATTCGAACAAATTTCATATAAATTTAATTTTCCCTTCTAGAAACGTTTACAATGATTGTACCATATCCCACAATAATAAAGTATACCTTAATTACCTTTAAAGCTAACTATATTTAAAAGCAGCACAAAGGAAACATTTTCAAATCACAGACGTTGTTATGCTAGCTATACACACAATAAAAACAATACAATTTACTTTGCACATAAAAAACGCACTTTTAGAAATCAGAATACACCACAAAGTTTTTTATGAAGGTAATTATTGTACGTTTGAGAGCGCAGGAATAAATTTCGGTCTGAAAGCGGCAGTCATAGAGTACATAACGTATGATGACTAAGGCCACAATCACACTAAAGAAGTCTTAAACATGGTTCATTGAACACATTCGGCAACCATGTTTGATCGTTGTTTAAATGCGATCATGCTTGAAAGGGGTTGCTCCTAAAACAAATAAATTCAGTAAACTTTCCAACTTCAACAAAGTTAGGTTATGAATTCCACCATATATAACTATCGTCATATATATACTAATAAGTAGTTACTTTTTAATTAACATACTGCATCTAACTGCAATGATTCTGTGTGTGTGTAAAATAAAGATAAAACACTTTAAACCTAAAAACTTTACAAGTGCTAAAAGTTCCAATAAACATCAGCTTTATTTGTTATACAGCTCGTTACTCGAAATAGCCAATAGTAGAGTAGCAGATAAAATATTTCGTTCGAAATTAAAATTTAAACTAGAGTAATCTTTGAACGAGAAAATACTGTAATCTAAACATGTTCGGAGCTCGTACAACCGCTCCATAAATGCCTCTACACAATTTAATATTTTAACATTTTATTTTATTTTTCTATTACTTTAAGTATTTTGTCAATACACAATACAAACGTAAAGTCAAAGTAACGCTAGTTGAAAGCAATTGAGAATATTTTTCTCAGTACACTTATATTATGTTGTGACCATAAGAATTTTGGAAATATAAGTACGTAATATAAATATTACTCAAATAAGCCCAAGTATTAAAATATTTTCCTTAAATTATAATAAAGGGAAGGAAATTAGCAAAGTCATTTAATGACGAAGTGCTTTTCATTTACAAAAAATCCTCTAATGCTATTACATTGTTTTCCGTGTAAATTACCTGTCACAGTTTTCATGAAATCCCACTACTGAAAAATAAATTGATACATAGAACCTTGACTTTGACTTTAGGTTTTCAGGCCGTGTTCCTACTGACATTTTTGTTATGAAAATGGCCACTTGACCGAATTTTGTGCACAAAATCTGTGCCATATTTTGGTGTTTTGCGTTTCTGAACAACCTAAGTTTACATATAATCAACTGTCAAATGTAGAACTGCAAATCGCGGCCATATTGCAGTTAATAGGTAAATAGTATATCATATAGTTGTTTAATTACATTAAACATAGTAAAAATATTTATAAACTTCTTTCAAAAATTTTTGCTTAGCATTTGCAATTTAGGTTTACCGCCATTTTATGTTTAATAACCATACGTATGGACAGGAAACTTTCACAGATTCAATGATCCACATGTTAGAATCCATTGTACTATGCATACTCAAGTCCCGTCTATTCGTTCCTTGTCTGCTGTTCTACTGAGTAGCAGCTAGTGGACAAATGACCAGGGCTTGAGTAAACATAGGTTAAAATCAACTAACATGCAGGTCAATGAATTGGCGAAATTTTCCTGTCTCTACCAATACGCAATAAGCCATCTTAACACGCAACATCATAACAAGAACATTTTCCAACTCCGACAGTGGGGCACTTGAGAGCAGGGCAAAGATGCCATAACTGACAGTCGAATTGTTACAGTTAGAAGATTACCAAAAACTAAACGCATAACCCTAAATACTGTACCAATTTCAAAGTGAGTTGGAACACAGCTACAGTTTATCGGTAAAGTCAAGTCAAGGCTGCTTGACCGTACCTTTGTCGAGGCCATTGTGAACGACTCCATAAGAAGCTGTGTAATAAAAGCTGCTAATATTTGTAATTGTGTGAAAAGTTAAAAACCGAAGTGTTTCTGTGTCTAGTATGACTGCGGCGTAAAATAGGCTGAAAGCTGATCCTGTGTATGACCTAGGCGGGAGTACGGATTGTTCAGTGTGAGGTAGTTCTAGAGTGGAGGGGGTTAAAGCCACGACTGTAATGACGCGAATCCCACAGGACTGTGCCAGCCAGGGTCAGAGGGCGGCGCGGCGGCACACATCAAAGGCCCTGGTGGGTGGCGCAATGCCCCACCTACGCCCCAACCTAACCTACCTTCTGTCATCCCGTCTAGCTGGGGGCTCAGCCGGGCTTCGCTCGAGTCCCGTGGCTTCGCTGTTCCGGTCAGGGATAACATTTTTTAGGGTTCATTGTCTGACAGACATTTCTGAAAGCCAGGGTTTTAAGTTCCTTTTATCAGGACCAGTGCATTATATTCTTCTACCACATGGACATACACACAGTCTATAATTACACGGGTCGAACACGAAACATTCTCAACAGAGTAAAGAAGGAGTTATAGCCAGGGGTGGATCCAGCTCTCTCTCTCTCTCTCTCTCTCTCTCTCTCTCTCTCTCTCTCTATATATATATATATATATATATATATATATATAAATTGGGGAGCGGGAATGCCTTTAAAAAGTAGATGTACACACAGCTCATGTCACAAACGGGATGTCCGGGCGGTCCTGCTCGGAAAATTTGGATTTTCTGTGGGAAATAGGCGCTATTTATGGCATTTCCTGACCAAAAATCTTTATATTTCATTTTAAGAAATAGTAATATTCAAACGATAAACTATGCTTTAATCGGTTTCGAGCTGGGGTGGGGAGAGGAGGCCTGGGTCACTTATTCGGGATCGGCCCTTGGATATGTTTACACAAAATCAGTCAAGCAATTTTATGTTATACAAAAAAATACGATGTTAAATGTGTAAGAAACACTCGATTTTATAAAATATAAACGAACATTGATCATTTTGTGTTTAGATTTCTCGGATTAAAGTGGTCTGAATAAAGAATACAGTGTGTTCAGTTAAAATAATCTAAATAATAATAATAAATTACAGCATGAATGGTTAAAGACATTATTCTAGAATTCTTCGTGATTTTGGTTCTGTCCCATTTTAAGTGTTTCAATTCTGCTTGTTACTATTATATATACAGGATGAAACCTAATTATATGCGATAAAAAAGACGTTTTCGAAAGAAAATGTATCATTGCATTTATGTGACTTCAAGAAACGTGGCTACTAACTACACACAAATTGATAAAAATTATGCCAGACTTATAGTGTTACAATAGTATAAGACAATTAATGTACGTTTATGTTCACACTGACAGTCTCTTTACAATAAATTTATTTGTTGATGACTGTTAGCAACACGTAATAAATAAACAAAGAAACACATTTATAAAAAAAACTCAAGGTAGGCGGCTATTGAGAGAGTTCTGCTGAGCCATCTCTAGATACATGTTAACAAATTAATAGTAGAAAATTTCCCACTACGTACATACAATAGTTAAAATAGTAAGGAAACATACACATAACATGTTTGTATTTATTTCAGTTTCCTTTCACTATTTTTGAAAATAATAATTCCATTTACTATTTTACCGGCAATAAAGTGTTTTGTTTTAGAAAATGTACCAACATATGTGTAATGTTTAATTTTAAACGATAACGATCAATATATTAAGTAATTTTTGGAGTTTGGTGGTACTAGTTAATATAACGTTGTGTTTAACTTTGAAAACACTATTATATGACATTTTTACCATTATTTTTGCAACTTTCTGCGCTATTTTTCAAAATTTTGAGCTTCACGCTAAATTCAGCAGCACCTCGTAAATTTGAGATTACACGTAGGGACATTTAATTATTCGTTTTCATGAAATCAGCCTTTAATTATAATTTTCGTGTAATGTATTAGTTTTATTTGTAAATACTGTAATTAGATTTATTACCACAAGAACTAAGTAATTGGTAGCATTTAAACTAGGACATTTAATTGTGATCAATCATCTGACCAGTGAATTTCCACTGAACGCAATATTGTATTGACAACAATCTTAACCGCAGGCCTGCTGCTATTTTAAGAAGCTAAGTCTCTTGCGGAAATATTGTATATATAGGTCGTTCGGGTTAAAGTGAGCACTAAAAATTTAACCTTTGAAAAAGAGTCATCAGCCGTTACTGCATATAATTCAACATTAACTATAGTTACCTTACTCCTTGCATGATTGCCAGCGAATTACCGAATATAGTTCCAAGTATTTGCCAATTTAAATGCAACGATACTGAAATAAAATCAACTTAAACCGACATATTTGAGTACTATAAAGTTAATAGAAATTAAGTCAAACTATGTAGGTTTTTTATATTACGATTTCACAATTTATCGTACATGCGCCACCATCAAGTCACGTTTCCAGAGAGGTTAGACATTGTTAGCCGTTACGCGCGGAAAGATATGAATTGGCTGGAAATAGAAATTGAGCAGGGCTTTCTGAGTGCTCACTTTATTCCGAACCGCCCATACAACTTTTTTCTTTCTTTCATTGTTTCTTAGTTAAACATGTTGGTGGGTTGTACATGATATTCATGAAAGTATGTTATAGATTTTGCGAGATGATTTCTTATATATATATATATATATATATATAAAAAAAGGTAACTTTGTGTACTGCAAGTTTCTTGTTGGCTCAAAGGGAGAAATTCGCGATTGAAAAATGATAATGAAAACCAACATTTGTTTAATAAACCTGAGTTAGGAGAAATTACTATGCCGAATAAAATCCCGAGGAAGCGGTTACATAAAAACAATACCTGCATCTTCTGTGAAAAATTGTTTCGAATAATTTTCACCTTCATTAAAATAACGAGGTTGTTTGAACCAGTGTATCGCGAGATTGCCTATATGTCAGGCTCAACATTTACACAGAAAACAGTTCCTGTAATTATTAAACTGCATCCGTAAATTCATATTTTATTTCATGTTATGTTTCGTTATTTTTAACGAATGTTGTTTTAAATGTGCATTTCTAACCGCAAATTTCCCCCATGATATTTGCGCCAGTAAATTTTTTTATAATATAACCGTACCCTATTTTTTGTAACAGGGACTCATCTCGCAAAGTTTGGAATATACTTTCGTGTACACCCGGTATTACGTGAATGGCATAGTACGTTGTGTCATCACCAGTGACGTAGCGTTGCTGTGTTCCATGACAAGCTACAGTAGACCAGGCAAGGTAAGTGGGATTTACGTCTCGTCGACAGCGAGGTCGTTAGAGACGGTGACACACAACTTGGTACAACGACAGCAGCTGTAAGATGATAATGCCATGTACTTTATTTAGGAACCATCACAGCAATCGTCTGGAGCGATTTCGGCAAACTGTGAAAAACCGAGGTAAGGATTCCCGGAGCCGTGGATCGAACACAGGTCCTCTCGAATGCTAATCTAACGTGTTACTGTTTCGCTCCCTAACTCGGTTACATGAAATAAGGCAATACACTTTGAGTACGTGACATTAATACACCTACGAGTCACACCCAACAAATGAGTGTTGTGTAGCACGAGGTGTATTACTGGAGAATCCATGCCTTGCTGCTTGTACGCTACTGTAAGTAAAGTGGACCTGCCCTACCTGTCTTACGGCTCTGTTTCAGTCGCCATAATGAATATTATAGTTTTTCGCTTTTTTTTAATTCTAAGAAGAAAAATGTTAAATATATGCGATTATATCTCAGATTCTATTTTCTTTTCGCTACAATACAGACCTTGAGTTTTAGCTGTTAACGCATACTTATGCCGCAATGTGTGCGGCAAAAATTTTTTTATTCGTAATTTGCCCGACAAATTATGACGTAACTATATATCATTAGCTCTATTGCCATGCTTGTTTTGTAGCTCAAGGTAAATAGAATTTGCGGTATAGTCACCGATTTAACATTTTTCTTCTCAGAATTCCGAAAATAGTAACAATTAATAGGATTCAGTATGGCGACTGAAACCGAGCCTTTATAATTCACAAACAACTGAGAATTATGTATAGTCATGGCTTAGCACCGTATCACAGACTAAATAGTTATACAGATGTGAAATGACGTGGCGGCTCAATTGATACGGGTGAACTTCGACGCTTATTGGTTGCCTGGATCTGTTGTTACCAGCCCTGTGTCTGTTTGGCTCCT
This sequence comes from Medauroidea extradentata, assembly GCA_003012365.1. Lineage (NCBI taxonomy): Eukaryota > Metazoa > Arthropoda > Insecta > Phasmatodea > Phasmatidae > Medauroidea > Medauroidea extradentata. The sequence continues at coordinate 100,809 of PNEQ01106845.1, forward strand.
GCTTGTTACGTCAAGTTACATATTGGCCTGCCTGCCACCTATCAGGGCAGCCCCTTTACGCTGATTGGCGGTACGTGTTTCCCGCCATGTTGCTGACCAGGATCGCCTTTTTCTGGCGTGTGTGACTGAGTTTGCCGTTCTACCAGCTATTTGATTTCTGTATTGTTAAATATTCTGTGACCGTATGCATTTGAATACTCCAGTCTTCGCCTCTTGTCAGCGCGGGTGTAAGGAATAGGTTGACGTGAAGATGGAATGTCGCAGGATTGGCGGAAGAGAGGGAAATGACCGGCGCTAATGGGGGACTGCGCAGCTGCTAGGGTCTGATATCTCGGGTCCATCCTGGGCTGGCCTGCTGCCACGTCCGCACCAACTTCTTGTCGCCCTCCACGCTGTCCAAGAGGAGGGTAGGGCGGGGGTTCTGGCAAGAAAACTGCTCCAAGTTCCCTGGTCCGGCCGCAGATTGTTCCCTGGTACCTCCATTATCGCGCCTCTTGTCGCCTTACCCATCCCCATTCCTGCTTTCCTCTTGATTTTAATCTCCCTTTCTACCATCCCTGCTAACTCTAGGAAGGCGGAGTGGTCGAAACCGCTTTAACACCCCCCCCCCTGCACCTTCGTACTCGATTTACACTAACTCTCACCACTTCCTCCAACTAAGCACGCTAAAAAATGTTCATGGTTTTGCGTGGCAGTGGAAATACTGCTTATTATCTGTAGGAAACAAAATATTTTTACATTTCCTTTAACGTAGCAGAACGATTGTGTATTCAAATATCATTGAACCAACAAGGCGATCTTGCTTTTATTAAGTTTTTTACATGTAAACAAATAGTACTTTTGGTAATTTTGACAATAAATAAACGTTGTTCGTCTGTAGATGTGGCGTCATAGATTATGTAAAGAAAAAGGGATATTTCGTTAGTTCAATAGCAAGCATATTATCTTTTGTTCTGTATATACTCAATTCCCACAATTTATTCGTACATTAACAATA
>PNEQ01106845.1:101905-126933 GCA_003012365.1 Medauroidea extradentata
TATATATATATATATATATATATATATATATATATATATATATATATATATATATATATATATATATATATATATATATTTATAGGATGTCGGGAAATAAGGAGCAGAAAATGAAACCATGCATGGGTGTAGGTCTGGGGAGCAATTTGAGTTATGATACCTGTGGGCGCAAACCAACCGTTAAGCCCCTGTGAGAATGTCTAATTTGGTGTCCGTATTGTTGCACACCAAGAAGGTATCTCCAAAGACTTGGTTCACAACATCGTTAAAGGAGACGGATTGTACCCATGCCATAGGAAAAAGGTACAAAAACTTATACCAGATGATTCTGGCCATCGGATGGATTGTGCGCGCTGGGTACTGGACCGCGTCGCAGTTGAACCTAATTTTCCGTACGTCTTGGTACAAACATATTAGGCCACATTCAATCAAACTGGAGTGTACAACCTCCACAACATCCATGACTGGGCGCATGAAAATCCACACCGTACTCTAACTCGAGGTCACCAGGAACGTTTTTCTGTGAATGTTTGGATTGGGCTGGTTGGTGAGCATGTGATTGGACCATACATTTTGCCTGCTAGCTTAACGGATCCCAACTACCTGATATTTCTACAAGAAGAACTTTCAGAAGATGTGCTCCTGAACATTAGGGCTCGAATTTGGTTTCAACATGATGGTGCTCCAGCCCACTCCTTTTGCGCTGAGCCCATCTGAACGCCCTTTTTCATGGGAAATGGATGGGTAGAGGAGGGCCAAGGCGTTGGCCGGCAAGGTCGTCTGATTTCACTAAGCCCGATTTATTTTACTGGGGTTGGATGAAAGAACTGGTTTACGATGGCACAGAGGTTACTTCTCTCGAAGATCTTGTTGCAAGAATTGTAGCTGCTGCCGGCGAAATAAGGGACCATCCCCAAATCATTCGCAGGTCTTGTTATGACTTTGTCACAAGATTTCGCATAACTTTGCGCGACGATGTGCAAGGTGGGCACTTAGAACACTTGATGTAGAAAACATTACAGATGTTTTTTGTTTTGTTTGTCCCTTGGTAGCTTTTTGTAAACCTTTACTACAACATAACGTTAGTGTGTAACATCAATAGGTTTTTTCAAAACGTTAACTTTTACAACCTACCCTACCCCAACACCCCTCTGAAAAAAGGAACAGAGATCAGCGAAGAGTACTAATTCGCCTAATTGTACAATTACACACAATGCTGCTCATTGCGCGACGTTGCCACGTGTCCTTGTAATTAGAAATTCTCACAGGGGCTTAACGGTTGGTTTGCGCCCACAGGTATCCTAACTCAAATTGCTCCCCCGATCCACACCCATGCGTGCTTTCAATTTCTGCTAGTTATTTTCCGACAACCTGCATACACACACACAGCGTGTCCCGAATATACCTTTTGATATTTACACAGGTTGTAGTATGTAACAAAAGAAGACGAGAACATGTTGTACACGTTTCACCTAAACTCAATATTAAGGGCGTTATGACCAGTTAAAGATAAACGTTTAAAACCGTATTTATTTTTCCAAAATATGGGATACAACGCCACATATACAAAAACAATATTTCAGCATTGCTTAATGCTATTGGGATCATCAACCAACAGCATATGGTGCTTGATACCTTCCAACCTTAGAAAAATAGCAGGGGTGGCTACTCCCTAATTGCAAACAACTTTTTTACCGTCAGGTTTTCCATACATTTGAAGGTGGTTTGTTGAGTAATGTTACCCGTTTGACAAAAAAAAGTGCTCCTGTTGCAACTGTCTAGGAGCCATCGTTTTCGTTCAAATCACAAAAGAAGCTGCAGCGGTAGTCCCAGAAGCAACTATTAATAAGTGTCATGTCGATGTTCGACACTGTAGTGCACACATCTAATTTCACATGCATCTTATATATATTTATATATATACATACATACATACATACAGACATACATACACGCACAACAAATGCTCTATTTACATAAATATGTGTATGTTTGGAGGCATTACAATAAAAAGCGACTCTTTACATCTATGCGAACATATTGTAAGTTTCAAACAATTTATGTTGCTACCAACGGGGCCTGGTGAAAGCCTGTAGTTGCCAGAATTCTTTTTTTTTTTACCGACTAGTGCTTATTTCTGTAACGGCCACTGTAGACTCGTGAGGCGACGGGTATATTAGCCGGCAATGTTGGCTGTCTTTGGTACGGAATATCAGCGACGACGGCAGTGACTAGACGACATGCAGCGGTTAGCGAATAGAGGCGGTTATTCGTCAGGAAATGTTTGTTCGGGTTTGTTTAGGCGGGACAAGGTGCATATAATATTACCATGTTAATAAACTCCTGAAGTAGTTTACAATTCTTCTCAATATCAATCCCTAATACTAACTTCAAGACACGCGCCGTGAAGAATGGGAAGATATGTTTCAGAACTGCCATGCTCATAATGCCATTTTATTGATTTCTTTTAACATATTAATATTACCTATAAATAAACTAACTTTCTTTTTAATATCATTATTTTTTATAGATGTATACACTCATATCGTTGTAATTTTTTTCCAACATTTACTTTTCGTTAAGTTGACCGACGGAGGTGGTAAACTTTGGAAATCTTTGGTTAATACTGAATATTTCCAGAGAACTTCGTCTTTGTTCACCAAACTAAAGTTTACGCTCAGTTTTTCCAATACCTACTTCATAAAGTTTTCTTCGTCAAACATGCTATTTTAATTACCGACGAGAAAAGAAAAGTGTAGATAGTTTGCGGATAGTGTGTGATCACTTTGGTGTATTTCGTTTGCCCTGCGTTTATTTTTTCACAATGGTGGTCACATTTTATTTGTTAAGTATGAAATGACATATTTGAGGAAACTTTTTTTTTAATTTTTATAATTTTTGTACACGCACACTACCCTCTGTTGACTTCACTGTTATGTTTGTGTCGTTTATTCTGTGTACATATTTTCAAAGCGGCGGCCGTATTTATATTTTAAGCATACTAAGTCACGCCAAAGAAAATTTTTTCCGAACTTTTATCGCTCTTGGTGCACGTTTACTACAGACTAAGCTAACTTTAATTTAATCTGTTTCGTTCGAATTTAATTTATCTAGGGATACGTATACCATCTAGTAAGTTGACATGACTTTTGTTTTTGTCTAACATTCTATGTTCATATTTTCGAAACGGTAAATATTTATATGTTTAGTATAATATAACATCTAAAGAAATACCGGTATGTTTCTGAATTTCTTGAAATTTAGTGTACGTACAGTAGTTAATAAATTGAATTAACTGTAATTTTTTCGTTCATACTGTGTTTATATTTTCAAAATGGAGGCTGTTTGAACGTATTTTGAACACACGAGATATTTAAAAATTATTTTTTTCAGAACTACTTCGTATTCGGTAAACGTATAGCACTTAGCAAGGTGGTTTAACTCTTAACGTTTTTGTTAATTCCTTATTCCTACTTTCTAAATGTCAGACATTTTAACATATTGTGGATATGCTACACGAAATATATATAGAAAACAATTTTTCAGAATTTCCTCAATCTCAGAATTTATTAAGTTAACATCAAGTTAGCGTGTTTAGTTTATGCCGTGTTCATAATATTGAAATGATGACAGTTTTAACTATTTTAATCACACGAGACATCTGAATAACCATTTTTCATAATTTCCTGTAAACATTTTGGTCACAGTAAATGGATTTTTATGTATTTTGTTAATTCTGTGTTAATAATTACACAGCGGAGGAATTTGAATTAATTTATCATGTGAGGTCTCAAAATAAAAAATTATTCAGTATTTCACCTAAATCGTTACGCATGTAGTAGCTAAAACAGCGACAGCATTTTTACGTACTTTGTTCATACCATATACAGTTTTCAAAAATTGTTGCCTTTAGAATAATTTTATTTGAGCTGAAGAAATATATGAGGATCCCCTTCCAAAGATTCTTCAGAATCGGTGAACATTTAGTACTAAATAAGGCAATGTAAACTTAAAGTTTTTAGTGCATGTTGTGTTTGCATCCTCAAAAGTCAAAGTTATTACGACAGGAATACATAATTTTTATTTCACGTATGTCAAGAACTACAGGAACGTCAGAAAGTCAATTTAATGTTTACACAATTTATTCTCACATTTTTGTGTGGCTAGTCTTTATAGTGTATTAGGTCACTCGTGGTAGTTGGTAACTTTAAAATAAATTCATATAGTGATAATAAACAATATATTTTTACACTTAGTGTTAATTTTTACCAGTTTCGAGCAAATTAGGCTTATTAATTCAGCAGGTAACTTCTTGTTACTGAAAGCGTGCGTGATAGGAGTTTTCTTGAAAAACATGTAAATGCGTATATACACTGTTATTACTAGAGTAGTAAACGCAACTGTCGGTCTGACTAAATGGACACAATTCTGTTTTCTCCAATTGCGTCCAATTTAAGAGAATTAGGCGACCCCGGTCACCCTCCGTGCGCTGACACTTTGTTCTCTCAGCATTGCACTTCTCTGTAGGCAACATATATAGTTCATTCCACAGTATATTTTAGAAAAAAAAATTCCAGCGAACTTAATTGTCTGCTGCTTAATTCAATTTGTTTTATATGTACTGATGCACCTCTTCATTATTTCTGTACTTTCGTTCTTAATTGAAATTATAATTATATTTTAAGTAATGGTTTAAATTGTACCAAAATATACTTGTCCATTACAGACTTTTACTTCACCGCATGTGTCTAATAAAGTCAAACTAATTACTATTTAAAGCAACGTTTCAAGTTTTCTATTGTAATTATAGAATCTTATACGGTAGAAGGTCTCCTACTTGTTTGAAATACATTTAATCATAGTTTGTAAGTTTTTTCCCAAAAATGTTAAGTAACGAAAATACAAGAAAAGTACTAAAACAAAATTAATGATTTATTTTAAAGTTTTACGTCCAATCCGAATTATATTTATTACTATGTTAAAATATTTTAAATATGTGTTAATTTTAAGCCTTTTTTTGTATTTACCCCTACTCCTAACTTACGGAAAAAAACATTTTTTTCATATATTTAATATATTGTACCTACATCATATGCATAGTTGGAAAAAACGCAGTTAAGCTGTAATTTGCAAAATGGCGCTAAATACACAATAATAATACTTTTTTTCATAAAAGGTATCAGATATTTCTCGTCGATTTATATTAGTTATTACCTGAATCATCAATTGTGGTAACAACCAACGTTCGGGTGTGTTTGAACAAACCAAAAAGTATTGTGTTTTTGGTAAGATGTTTCAACACAAACAATATCACACCTTAGTTAATTTAGGCGAAGGTTATCATGCGGATAAGTGACACTTTATGAACTGGCTTTTCATAAATCATTGTTAACGTTACCGTCACTTTTACAGAATTATATTGAATTCGGTCGTGCCGAAATTCAGTTCAACAAGTTTACAAAAGCCGATGTTTTACGACACCTACTGTCATGCCTACCTTTGCAGAAGACTCTGTGATGCTTAGATAATAAGGTGGTATCGGCTGTGCGTGAGTCGGCGTAGAACATTACGCTTTTTTACGAGATCGCCGCTGTCAAACCAGCTCGAAATGTGACAAACAGTAGTATCGTACGACGTAAATACGAACCTGACTTATCCAACAAGCCGTGGCAGTAAACTTGTTTGATATTAACTACCACATTCTAACTATAGCTTCATTATAACTTAGCCTTTAAAAAAGTGTAATATTTAATATACGCTAAACCGCAAGTGTGGAAAAAAACATAATTTTTTAAGCGACTGGTTTGTATTATTTTACACAGAATTTGTGCCATACCAAAAACCACACCTTAAAGCATTACTTATTATACGCCGTTTAATATAAGTTTGGATAAATTTGACAGCAACTTATGGGCAATAATTTGTAATATTTTGTTATTTGTGGCTCTACGCAAGACAAACTTTGCAGTACAAATGCTGAAGTGAATATTTCAGGTTCATTTCAGAGCTAAAAATGTCTTGCACTATGCAACAAATCATAAAATATTAAACATTATTGTCCATAAGTTGCTGTCAAATTTATCCAAACTTATATGAAACACAGTATAAATACGCATTTTTCGTTGTATTGTGTTATTTAGTATGGAATGAATATGCCAGTTAAGGTACATATACACTTGTTTACGCGAATAACGAAGTAAATAATACACAAATAATTCTTCTTCATACAAAATATTATCAATGTGTTCTGGTTAGAGACGAGAAAGTTAGATCCTATGTAAGTATGCTATGATATTTATGTCATATTGATAATTTAGTAACGAGGTCAGCTTGAGCAGGAAAAATAATCTACCTGAGGAGTTCATAGTGTAACATGATTTAAGTTTTGAATAGAGCAAAACAGACGTAATAACGTCTTATCAATGGACTCAAGTTTAAAACTAATCGAATAAGGGAAATTTGCTATTATCAGGTAACTGATGCGATATTGCCAATAGAAGTAAACTGCGAACGTCACCAAAACCAAAAAATGAAGATTAACTATTACAGTGAGTTGCAATAAAAATGGACGAAACGAACATGATGTGATATTTTAAATAATAACATATGTAATTTTGCTTTTGATATCACATTTAGTAAAATATTAATGTTATCTTAAGAAAAAAATGCTAGGAAATTTTTTGAATTTCCGCGTATTAAACCCCTCAATTGCTTTATGCCTACATATTAATTTCTTAATCGTATTTAGATACACGTTATTGAGAATTAATTCCTAACATCGAATAAAAAGATGCTATGTAAAGAAGCATAATTGCATTTTAATACTATTTTTGTAATACCACATCCGTTCAGGTATGTCAATGCGAATAACGGTAAAGTGAACATATTAAGTAAACATCACCAAAGTTAATATTTTTATAAAGTTCGGTACCATATCGGTGTAACGTGTTAAGTGGCGAGTCAATAATCTTTGCAATTCTGATTTCCATGAATAATTTATGGTGCAAGTCGCTACCAAAAAAAATATCGGAGCACAGTCTCGATATCACTTTACTTGATGACCTGCTTTGACACTTGGTGTCTCCAAGGTGACGTCAGCTATCATAATTTTGAGCAGAAGTCTATCTTTCCAGAAACCCAGGCGAGAAAACTAAATAATGTAAAACAATCCACGATTAACTGTATTCAGAATATAAATGTTAAATTGAAATCATCCTAGTAAAAGTATTAACACTGACTGACATATAGCGCAGAGATTAAACCTGTAGGTCTGGAAACATGGAATTTTGCACAGGAGCTTGTTCCATAACGTCGGTGAGAGCTTAGAAAGGTTTATTTTTTTTAATCCATCACCTGTGGGGGCTAAGTAGGGAGGAATGTTAATATATAAGTATTTTTTGTTCCTGTACCTTTCATCGCATTGTGATGAAACGTTGGTGAAATGCTGTACGTGCACCCGAAAATGTATCTCTCGAAATTTGTTTATAATTTTGGGTGGCTGGAGGGGGAACAGAACTAGGTACGGATGCAGAACAAAATTTAATAAAACAATATTCCTAAGACAGTTAATTATGACGCTTAACATCATTTCACACAATTTAGTACGTTTCAAAACTTTTTTGTTTCAAGAATACTGCCGCATTAAACTGAAATTCCGTGAAAAAAATCGCGGGTGCCAGCTAGTACGTAATAAATTCTAAAGCGAAATATGTCGTATAAAACCCAAAGAAAATGTATATAAAAGAAAACCAAACTGAGTAACTCAGACAGCTGAAAGAGACTCAGACCTTCACAACAGACAGCACAGAAAACTGCTGGGACGGAGACCAGAAGAACATACATGACTGGATGACAGCAATGATAGCTACACAGACGTAATACCGGGCGAAACAACGGAGACACAGAAAAAAACGCTGAAGGTTTATTTAAACCAGCTTTGGAAACTGACGTCTGCTCCTCTTTACTTGAACTGACTTTCAGTTTGAAATTAGGTTATGGGAAGGCAGAGTACTGCAATTGCGGACGCTCACAATACTATTAAAAATCATTCTCTCCCATCGCAAGAGATTTTAAATCAATAAATCACCTGTCATACTAAACAGTATGATCACTTTCTTTGAAAAAAATTTTAGTAAATAGATAAATTCAGGATACATCAGGAAATGATAAAACTACGTTTGTACTCACGTTAGACTAGCATTCGAGAATATCTGGTTCGATAACCGGCTTCAACTATTCTGATTTCGGTATTCCGTTGTTAACCTATGTTACTACAAGCAAACGCTTGGATGGTACCTTAACATATCTTAACATACCGATTTCTCTCCTTGTGTAAAATTGAAGGTCACCGTTACTCATGACCTCTCTTGTCTACACTCCCAAAAAATTATTTTCCACAGCAAAAGTTTTGCTTGCATACGAATCATGGAAAAGTAGCGTTGTCACAAAAATTGTTTTAAGTGTAAAGTAATACAAACAAATTGTGTTACTAATAAAATACAATAAAACAGGGTGATTAGAAACACTGGGGTGAGTAGAAACACAATTTTAAAGCAAATTTTTTGGTAAAAATTATGTTTTAAACACTATTCTTTTAGATAGTCAAGTTAAAAGAGTTTACAACAGTAGTTTTATCGTGATATAATTTTTTTTAAAAAACAAAAGGCGTAAGCAAGAAATTTATGTCTAATTTTGTTTCTATCCACCCCAATGTTTCTAATCAATCCTTTTTACGGTAGTTTAACTGGATCTTTGTAAGGTTAAATGAAGCTTTTTTTACAACAAATTTGAGTTGAACAAAACTTTTCCACAAATATAATAATTTAACGTTCTTAATTCAATCGTAAAAAAAATTCTTCCCAGAAAAATCTCATATTCTAACTTCGTGTTGTGGCAAAGGCCAGTTGACTTTCAATTCAAAATCCATATTTTATGTAGTTTATGTAAGTCATGGTCATGGCAATACATTTAAAAATCATCGAGCTGTAGCTGTGATGTCGAGGCACGAGATGACCAGGTGGTTGTGACGACTGTTTCAGATGCCGGAGCAGTGAAGCTGACCTCCGTCAACTTCCCGGACGTGATAAGAAACGGCTCGGTATCGGAGGTGGTTCTGGACTGCGAATATTCGATGGACGAGAAGGACAAGCAGCCGGGGAAACTGCCCGTCGTCAAGTGGTTCTTCAATGGCGACCCGCAGCCCGTGTACCAGTGGATCCCGCCCGACCAGAAGCCGCAGGACCTGGGAGTCCTTAAAGGCCGCCTCAATCTAGACTACCGGGCCTCGCGCGACCGTAACACCATGCACCGCGCGCTTCAGATCATCAACCCAACCACCGAGCTGTCTGGCGAGTACATGTGCCAGATATCCACCTTCGACGAGGAACAGACGCTCTCCAAGAAGATGATCATATTCGGTAAGTCCTCATTCTTGTCAAGTACCTCACGGCGATTTGGGTCCTAGTGTCGGGCCGTGTAGGGTAATGACTATTCGGCATAAGTTTGCCTGATTATGACATTTCTATTCTAAAAAACGTGTCTAACACAGCTTTATTGTTTTGAACTTCAAACCAACCTGACTTCCTCAAAAAACATGGCATGTGCAATCCTGTTTACTGACTCACATCTCAGAGTAGAAGTTCCCAAAACAGGCAAAAGTATACTGTACATACGTTAAGAGGGGCAATGTCTACACGCAAAACTCAACGAGTAGCGTACAAGACGCGGGTGGGGTGACAAAAATACACTTCGGTCTTCATAACCCAACTGCCAAGTTCTCAATGTCTATAGTCAAATATCAAATACACTTCGCCATTGCCGAACTTGAGCCCATATGGTTGAAGTTGTGAAAGTTGCATACTTCACAGGCGGGTAATTCTCACAATTTATTATCTCATGTCAAGTTCCACAGAGCTCAAGACTTGTTGTTAGGCACTCCCCAATATATTTTTACTTCACCTGACTCGTTGTCTTACATTTTTTACCTCACGTGTGTTAAAATATTGAGTTAGCATTCTGGAGGAGCTAGATACGATTTCCAACTCTACACTCCTGTAATTTTTTTTGCATATTTTTCGAAATTACTCTTGGCAAAACCTGGGATTATGCTTCAATATTGGTCATCCCCCCTGCTCCTAATCATATAAGCCCCTTACTTAATCTCTAATGACTTCGTTATCGATGAGATGCTAAGCCCTTCCAACCTACCTAACAATCCACACTCCTGCACACCACTCTCATGAGCCAGTTTTACACAGCAACGTTTTCTTTGCTTTTTGCGGCCATATATACCGCTTTTTCTCTCTAAACACGTGTGTATATATATGTATACACACACATACATATAATGACGTGTGTCTCACTCACTCATTAGCGCACAGCCCAAACCACCAGACCTATTGACGTGAAATTTTAAGAGTCCTAGGCACTCAACAAGAAGGTATTTTTCGAAATTCGGAAATTAAGGGGGTGAAAATTTTTAAATTGGGTTTTTCAATCAACCCTCTATAACTCTTAAAGCCATTCCATATTAAGGTATTTTTGCTTCAGAGTGAAGCTCACGCATATCCTTAATTAATAGTTTCAGGATTTCTTAAAAATTAAACCTCTAAGGGCATTGCATAACGTAGTTTCAGTGAGTTCTCTGTGTTGATTAAACTTGCTGAGATAACGAGATGATTTTCGAATTTGACAATTTAATGGGTGAAAAGATGTTAAATGTTCCAGAAATCTCGAAAACCAGGTATGACTACGGAACAATAATTTAAAAGTTGTTAGTTTTTGCAGTCGTATTAATACATATACGTCTTTTGGCACGGGATTGTGTATACACATTTATTTCTTAAGAACTCTGACGATTTAACTTAGCATAGCTGTTCGAAACAGTGGTAGGAGGTTTTGGGTTTGAATCCAGCATAAGGCAAGGCGACAGGGAACTGCTGTGACATTATGTAAAACCATATTAGTTGCAGCAAGAAAAATATATCATTTTCTATTTGAAGTGGCTTCTCCTTGTGTCGTAGCCCTCACTAAAGGGTGAAAAGTGGGAATATGTATTTTTCCGAAATCCTCAATGTCTCATAAACCTGGTTAGATGTCGTAATGATTGGGGGTAAATATTTGTAGTATATGTTTTCGCCATGTCCTTAATATCTCATTAACATGATGAGCTATCGCTATAGTTTTTTCCTTTAAAAATTCCACGCGGCAAGGCCGGGTAGCTAGTTACAGATAAAACGCTATGAAAAAATAGGTACAAGAGCTGAAGCGAAATGCATAGGCGACGTTTTTTATCTTAAGGAACTTTTCCACCTTTTTAGCTCTACTAGGCTTTACACACGGCCGTTGTTTATCATTGGCCACGTCATGTTTTGGAATATTCATTGCTGGACGGAAACTTACTCTGGATTGCTTATCGGTGGTTCCGTATTAATAATCGGCGTTTCTCCGTATTGATAACATTGAGTGTTGCCCTCTCTATGGTTCAGCTTACAGAAATGATGAATCCTTTTCCCAATGTAGTCACACCTACGACATAGGTAAAGTTATCCATCTTAATAATGATGTACGTATTAAAAAAAAAAGACCTAATAGTGTGGTAATTTAACGGAAACTGTCATTGTCTTTAATAACTGCCACTGTCAGAAAGCATTTGGCATCTTTAACAAGAAACACATTTTGGGTGTTTTGGTGTCACAATATGGCAATGGTAAAACAAATGTAGCTTTAACCAAGACATAGCATACCATCTACTGTACATTCCTACCACCATGATTGTTAATCTGTGCCATGATATTGCTGGCTAGTGTAACGCGAGTTCCCCACAAGTGTAGTATATTATCTTGTAATATCTGCCACTCGATGCACTCATTTAACAAGACAACTGGAGAGATTACATTTTGTGCCTGCTCTTTGGGATTCAGCTTACTTTAGAGCTGGTTTTCGTTGGATGGGTTTACGAGTGCTCCTACAAATTTTCCCGAAGTTACATTTTTCGTGGCCTCTTCTGACAGATTGCTCGTTATGAACTAGGTCCTCATCCCACGAAAAGTTGTTTGTAATTAAAACGCTTGTTTCTACATGGACACCCAATATCTGCTGTAGACCTGTCAATGGTTTGTTGTGTGGTTGAGTGCAGCATGCAACTGGGATATTTTTCTTATTTATTAAATAACGTTTCAGCATTTTGCCTTAAATGTTTATCATTCCAGCTTTATTGTACATTTTTGGAATGATTCAGGAACTAATACAATTTTAGTAACAAAACTCAAAACGTCAAAATCCAATCTCAACCCTTAATCAAAAACTTATATTGTTTCTACAGAATAAATCGAGTTAGAGGAGCAGTGGTAAACCATTCGCCTCGCATTCGGGAGGATCAGGGTTCGTCCCCCGGCTCCGAACACTCATATTTCGGTTTGCACGGTATTCCGAACACTCCAGGTGAATGTTGGGATGGTTCCTTAGTCAGACTCTGGCTCACCCCTAATCGCTCTCCCTCCGTGTACCACTACAAAGACATTGTGCTTGCAGTTCGAGGGTACGTAAAGAAAACTAACTGAAAACATATAGTATGTCAACATCTTCAAAAATATTATATCTTTCGCCAGCTATGTATACAGTGTTTAAGTTTAAAAACTATTTAAATAATATCATTTTCACTTTCAAATAAACATTTACCTGGGAGATGGCTTCCGATCAAAAGCCATCTAGCTGGGTGTACCACCACAAATACGGTATGCTTATACAACCATAAAAAAAACATATCATTATACGCTACTATATTGCGCGGAAACACAATTTCATTAACCTATGTAAATCGAGCGAACATGGTCACTTGGGAGGTATGACCCTAGCTTATGTCTATCCCGCGAACGAGTGAATTTTCTTGACAGTTCAGGAGTTTCATATAAAAAATTTGACTCATTAGTTTGTATTTGCGAACACATGTTTAAATGATGTGCATAGCGGGAGATGGTGAAATTATCATGACACCCGAGAAAATGCTGAGATGTTCCATAATTTACGTCAGAGAACATCAACATAACTACATGTGCCGCACGGTAAGTTCAACGAGGAAATTTTGACTAATGGCAGTGAACATTGTACATTAAGTGGCTTGTAACTATTTGAATTAAATATATAAACTTTTGTTTTATTTTGTATAACTGCACGCTACTAAATATAATAAATTCAGTGCTATTTTCGTACCAGTTGCGTTTCTTGAATGTTGAACTTACCGTGCGGCGCGTAAGTTAATTTTTTTTTTCAGGGTAGACTATGACCAAAAAACCTGATTTTCGGGAAAATACTTCTACACCAATTTGTTTTAATATTTTAAGCCACCCGCCTACTGACCGTGTGTTTGTACGAGTGCGACACTTCACCAAGGACAACGTTGACCGTCTCATCTGACGCGATATCACCTCTAGCGCAAGACACTGAAACGGCGTGCAGTGGTATCGCAGATCACTCACCTGACTTTACATGTTCAGTGGTGACCCCTTCCTTTTATTCGAAAATGTTTTAAGCAAAGTCCATTGCATATTTCTAGAGTAGTATCACACGAATCCCGCGAGTAGTTTTTCAGATATAATAGTTTGAAAAAACTGCGTTAACCCACTTGAGGGTATCCGAAATTGTTTTTCTAATTGACACAATGTGTTTAAACTACATTTTCGCCATCGTTTGAGGTTTTTTTTTTAGTAAATTAACACAATAGACATGCGTGATACAGTTTCGTAGACAAAACGCGTTTTAAGCGTGCAGTAGGCAGCGCTTGCTCTTTGCGGTTCTACTACTACACGGGATATTAGCAGCGTGTATCTACGAGGCGAAGTTCGTCAGTTTACTGTTCCAAAGAGAATGCGCTTACTGCGACACCACACGTCTGTGATTTGCAAGTAGCAGCCCAAAGACGCCGAGAATTATAAAATCACTGACCATTAAGTAGAGATGAAGAAAATTACTGTAATTTTTTTTTTCGCAAACATTAAGGTCCTCTAACTGTAACAGAAGCATTGTACATTTTAAAAAAAGCTAAACAAGCTACGCAGCGACGCAATGTTGCAGCAGCAGAGCTACCAAGCCTACTGCGGGCGACGCGGTCCGGTGGTTGGCGCACGCGTCACGCTGGTGCGCTCATGTGCGACACTCGGCGCGCGTCACGCGGTAGACGCTACTAGGGGGGAGGGGGTGGTACGCCCCGGAAGTTCTGGAAGGAGGGAGTCGCAGGCAGCCGCGTCCTCCACAGCCTCCCTCCAAACTCGCGTCTGCGGGTAACTAATAATGCCTCGTGTGATGCCGTGTACTCATCAGCGAGGAGTTGAAACTATACAACGCTTCCTGAAGACCACGCTTGCTACATTTACAGCGATTTTTAAAATTTATTTTATTATAGCAACGTAATTTTCATTTCAAAGAGTCCCTACATTTTACGTCACAAATATACCATTGTTTGTATCGAATATTTTTGGTATCAATAAACCTCAACGTTTTTTATTGCACCCATAGTATCACCGATTTTGCGATGATAAGTAAGTTAAAATCAACCAAAATTAAATTTGGGAACGAATGGTGCATTACTGTGCAAGACACCTACTTATAACTGTGCATCTTATGACTGCTCTCAATCTTGCATTTTTAAGCTTCCGTTAAATATGTTTCGAGTTATTAGCACCATTGTGGAAAAATATCTATCTAGCATGGCCTTTAATTTAATGGCTGCAGACATAATAGCCAGTTTTTAAAAGATCAATACTACGGCTATAGAACAGTAGACTGTGGCTGGTGTTCATAAAGAGAGACGGGAATAGTGTGGTTTATGTTTACGATTTAACGGCCATCAAAGTTAGTAACTCATCAGTCTCGCAGGATCCAAGATAATCTCTCTTGGTTTACGACCTACTTTACAACAGACATTCGAGCACTCGCTTAGCCTCGACCCACCACTTCGCTGGAAACTACAGAAAATAGCGTGCTGCTAACTATGGCAGTCAATAGAACTTATCTCACTACCCATTTTCCTGAACGAATAGGCAATAGTCTGGTCAATTTGGAGAGCACTGTAACTTCATGACAATAGTACAATATTGAAGGTAACGTATATTTTGAAGTTCTTTAAATTATATTCTTAAGCAGTCATCACTTATGTGCGATGAGAAGTTTTCGAATAATCTGGTAACGGGTGAAGCTCTGCGCACCGCTCGGTAGTCTGGACAGAAAGTCACCTTAACAGCTTAGTGCCTTGAGGCGATGATAGGCATGATAAGTGAGTAATAATCACCCTTAGAACCGACGTGCCTCCAGGTTCTGATTTCGTCCGCTGTAGTCCAGTAACACGTAAATTAGTTCAGAAAGTTTACAATATTATTGCACGTGTGGAAAGCCAAAGGATTGAACTAAAGATTTCGTTATGTAATTTCCTCCTTTAAATTTAGGACACCGAGTGTCGAACCGTAACAATGCCAATTCAAGCCATGTTAAAATTTTAAACATATTTTTAACAACATACGACAAATAAAGTATATAATGGTTATATATCTACCGTGGAAGACGACCGTATTTTCAGAACAGTTATTTACTGGGATGAGAATATGCGTGCTAACATAGATTTATTACTGACTTCTATTAACCAAATATGTACCTAGATGTCTGCAAACAGCAATATAAATTTTATCACACTCGAATGTCATCACTCATCCTCTCGGCCTATAGACTGGTGCCTCGCAGTGCGAGCAATTTAAATTTGCTTACTAATCTTCGCCCTTACAAATTTGCAGGGTTTTATTTACGGACACCTAAATACTGATAATAAAGGTTTGTTTCGTGTCGTCTATCACAAAATTAATTTACGGCCACAAATTCAAAAACTTCTTGAGTATCAAAGTCTTTGGACATTTAGATATAGACGTGATTATTCCTAAGGAATTGTGCTTACGGGGACACCTAAATAAATGTCATAATTTGTATTTGTATAGGGAACCTAAATGGGTGAAAAGAAAAAAAATGATTTTCAATGAACCGTTGATATATATTATACCGTACCGGTCTTAACTTCGTGGTATTCTTTTAAGTGACACCTACAAAAATGTATGTGTGTATATATATATATATATATATATATATTACATACATATACACATACATGCGAATTGTTACCCTGAAGGGGTTAAAATATGTTGATATATAATCAACTGATCATATCTACCTGTTGAACCCGTAAAGCTATTGTGTATTTTTTTCGCTTCAGGATGATGGTTAGGCCGAAAATAAAATTAAATTTTTATGAGGTGTGTAAATCATTAAAATGTGGTTTATTCTATGTTTGATATAACTTAAACCAAAATGGCTATTGTAATATTCTTAGTTCAATGGGGTATTAATACATATGTATAAAATGAGATTTCTGGAATTCCGAAGATTCGATTCCTGAAGTAATGTAAAGATGTAAAATTTGTTTACGAAACCCGTTGATGTTTATCCAAGCACCTGAAAGATAAATGTGTTTTTTATACAGACTGATGGTTACTTAAATATAAAAAAATTTGGCCGAGTTTTCTTCTTCTGGACACAATAGTCTAATTACCAAGGGGAACAATGTTGTTTCAAACCATTAGTCAGACAGTCCGAAAAGTCAATATGATCATCGACAAGTGAAATACACGAGTGACATTTTGCATTCCTTGTGATTCATATTGTAATCCGATATCTTTGCTCAACGTACATGTTTTTTTTATTAAAAATATGCCGACCTTGGCTTAATATATTAACTGGTGTGCTACAACAATTACATGCTGGAAAAGCTGTGGACAGACAGATAGTTATAAAATACAGTGTCTGAGAAGTAACTACTTGTAAATGATATGTCAGTAAACTGCACACGTATTAAGGTATTTTTAACCGGTCGCTGTTAAGAAGTATTAACCACATTACATAAACTTTTTTGATTACGAAGCTTAGTTTAATTTTTTTGTAAAAAATTACTAAAATGCATGTAAGTATTATCAAAACATGTCACATAAATAACCTTTATCCAAACATTTTCGATGTGTCATTTTAAAATTACGAATATGTGTAACTTGTAAATCACTACAAACGCACTGTCGAATTGAAATACAGAAACATAAAAATAAACCAATGTTCAGTTATAACTCCTTGGTCTGCAAAAGTTTATTAAACTGTTAGCATCACGACGGTGGGCAGATGGCGTTAATTTGCAACGGTGAAGTGCACGTTTATAAGTACAGGATGTTAAACAATTTTGTAAACCACAGTTCATGCGATAACAAGGAAACCCAACAGTATTACATATCCATTCTTGGTGGATCTGAATATGCGTACGTATAGTACAAGAGTAGAGAAAGTATTGGGGGTGATAATGAATGAAACAATATTACAAGTTGAGGATAAATTTAACGGTAAGAGCAAAGTTAGCGAAAGTGCTTCGTGGGATCACCGTTAAGATCGTTGCAGATCAGGTAGTGTCGCAGAAGAGGTACCCTGTGTTCGCTCAATATAGGTGTCCGTCACATTGTTATGAAACAGTCAATATATTTTCGGATTCTGAAGAATGGTAGTAAATTTGGTGACGAAATGTTTTATCATACTGGAAGTATCGCGCATGTCAGGGAGTACACTTGAAACGACAGGTAGTATGTGTTAAAGCTGAGTTGTGGAAGATATACGCTGAGGCTTTCTAAAGCCTTGAAGTGAGCGCCGTGGCTTGAATGGAAGAGGATGACTGCTGTGTCCTCATCATGTCCAGGGGAAAGAACCAAGGTCTGAGTTCTTCCTTGTCTTGACCAGCTTGTTTGCTTCACCAGCAGACCAAAACAACATATCCGGAGCGGTTTCCCCGAGTACTAGTCACGGCACGTGCAGATAACATTTCTTTACGGCTCCCGAAATTGTGCACTAGTTAGCTTTCTATGAAAATCTAATAAAATTACTACATTAAATAAATTTACAGTTTTATATTAAAAACTCTTTAAAATACAGTTCTGTGTTTTACTACTTACTCTTAGTGGATATATCAATTATGCATAAGAAAATTTTAGCAAGCTTTTAGATACATGAGTAGTCCAGTTCCAAAACTCTCCTTGTCCATCGCCTACGAAAAATGAGTTCTGAACAGGTGTGTGCAGCTTTTAAATGTGCGGTAAAGTTGACGTGATGATACTTAATAAAACTCGCCTTATTCAATAACAGATACACATTGTAAAACTGCTTTGACCATGTCACAAATGGGCTCGCAAATACGTTTTTCGCGATTTGCTCAGTTTTAGTGAGAGTGGACAAGGGCAGTTTTTTTAACTGGACTACTCACATAAGCCTTGTTCGAATCCGCTAGAAGTCTGCCATTTTGGTGCCTAAATCGACACCATGAGCAATTTTAGGGTCTAAAGATTTCGGGATTTAGGGGTAAAATTTGCTGAGGTAGAGTAGCACATTAAATCTCCACGTAGCTCCGTGAAGTCGTCTGCTGGTGTTGATTTAAGGATTATTATCCCGTATTTCAACTGAAACTGGTAACAATTATATACGGCAAGCACTATAAAATGATTGATCAAAACATCGGACATTTATTTTGTGTGTTAATAATTATAATACCTTTTTATTTTGAAATATTGTTCTTGTGTTGTAATAAAACGCGATTAATTTGCTTGTATATTTTTTAAATTTCAAATAGTCTTTGAAGGAGAGAACAACTAAAAAAATAGTTGCAGTTTAGAAATATATTATTTATTTTCAAAGGATATTTACAAAATCTAACCTGCTAGAGTTAGCGAAACTGTCTCTGTCACCCATATTTGCTATATCGCTGTAAATTAGTTAACTTGTGAACAAATTAATTCAAGCAAATAACTAGGTTCGCTTTTTGGACCAAATATTCGTGCTTCGTGTCAGTTTGTAAACGTTACGAGTTAAAATTTTGCTCTACCTTGGCTAAGAAGTGATTTTTAGTAAACATGGATACAAGGGACGTAACAAAACATTTCGAAATTCCGTCAAACATCTGTGGTTTTCTGATAAGTTTACACACCATTATTTTATCATCATAAGTTTATAATAGCCTGTCGGCCTTCTAAAATATCTTCATCCTGTATCTGGGATGTATGTAAGCTATAATCCACCTATGTGAAGTGAAGGCAAAAGCAAGGGAGGCACGTTTATATTGCAACAAAAATATAAAACGTTTATCTGCTGGCACAGTAATGAGACAGAAAAATAATATTGTAATTTTTTTTCAGATTCTGAATTATGTGTGATTAAGTTAATAGTTTGTAAAGAGTTGTGTACGTTTAATATACAACATATTAACTTTCTTACTTACAGAAACAAGTTTTGATTATGTTGAGTACCTTACCAAAATCTAATAATACTGTCATTACCGAGAAGATATTAGACTGTTATACAGTTTGTTTCTGTAAATGTAAACATAATAATTTTTCTATTTAACTACAGATACATGATATTCTATTCTCCGATGTATCAAGGCGAGTAAATAATTGCGATATCCTAAATTTCTACTTTAGTTGGACATTTATATAAACGTGTGCAAGCAAAACATCATTTTCATAGTTTTGTTAGTCTAACATCAACATTACTTTGCGTCGTCAGTTTAAGACGTGATTCTTTTATGAGTGGAGACAAGCCAAATATAGATTTTTACGTCCAGGCCAGGTACCGTGTTTCATACATCAAAAATACACTGCAAAAATTTGTGTCGTTATAAATTATTAAAAAAATTTAGTACGTAATTTTGTTACCAGATATTTAAACTTATATTGTAACTTAACTATTGCGTTTTTAAGTAAAATATCAAGCGACTGTTTTTTATATTCGTGGTTCGATTTTTTTTCAACCTCATTTAATTTGGCTGTAAATTTTAACGACTATCCTTGATAGAGTTATGCAGTATTGCCTTAATGTAAAGTGCGTGTAATCTCTGCTACCATACATTTAATCTAACTAGAGGAAATGAAAAAACCAACACTTTTAATTTATCTTCGTTTCATTATTCTGGTACAACAACCTAGTTCAAGAAATTACTAAGTTACAAGAATCATAATGTGAATTTCTGGCGATATCCCAAAACAGTTTTCACGACGCTCGTTTTTGCGACAAATCTGTTGATCACAGTTTATTTTTGTGATGTCTTGTGGCCAGTAAGTATGAAAAAATCCTGTACTAATATAAAGAAACCTTCTATGTCACTCTTAGGATTGTACATTTCTATTAAGGTTAAATTTTCTAATAAAATAAAATTCATGGTTCCCATAAAAGTAAATTTAAATGATGCTTTTCAAAACCAAATCAGACTACGCACCATTTGGTAATGTCATTTTCATATGTCCGTTATTTAAGTTATAAGTCTTCGCATTCCACAAATATTTACGAAATATGTTGTCCAAATATCTAACCATTAGGAAAAATTTACACATCTTATTTATTAACTTTTAAGAGTGGTCGTTACCACTTTCTGAAAAGAGTTTTGAATACCACATTGTTCTATAATGTTCGTACACGATAAGTCAGGACGGAGTAATACATTTCGTGGGGTGATAGCTCACAAAAATAGTGCGGAAAATGTGTTTTCAATTATTCCTAAAGTGAAAATGTTGGGATTAATACATTCCTGAAAATAGACGTTGAAATTACAGCTTAATTACGTTTTCAAAAACTACTTAATATCAAACAACGAAACAGTCTACAGTGTCTTATAAACAACTTTACTTCATTCTCAGAAATTAATTTTGGTAATGTCATTGGACCATCGTTGTTCAAATGGGGCACGACACTATTCTTGTGCTTCTAACCTCGGAACACTTCACTGTTATTCAGGTTCTATTACAGAACATTAAACCGGCGCGGAAGACTAATAAATAAAGTTAGTTTTCTGGAAAATTGCTAGAGTTAGCCATTTTCGAGTATATCGCATGTAAAATTATTGTATTTTGTGTAACTCCTGAATCATGTACAGGCACTGCGACTTCCTTTCAAGGCGTGTAACCCGTCTGATAATTCAATGTAAATCGCTTTAGTACAATTATTACGTCCTAACCACTACACAATGCAGGTACCTTGTGCTGTGATGCAAAAAATTGTATTAGTGATACTACGAAACGTGTCAGTTGGTACGTAGACAGTGAAATATTTACTATCGTTAGCAATTATGGGGTTACGTGGATGTAAGGTTTTGTAAAACTTGGTGAAATTGCCACAGAGTTGTAGATTTTATTTTCATAGTGCAATTTTTCTTTGCCTACAGAGTGTAACAGTCTTACAGTACTGCGCATCTACTTTTATATTGTCCGTATAACCAATGTTAAATGATGAACACGCCGCGATAATATTAATGCAACACGCCTATTCTTCGGTTACACGCCTTACAAGGAAGTCGCAATGCCTGTATATGATTCAGGAGATACAAAAAATACATTACATTTACATACGATTTGCTTGAACACTACGGTTAACCCTAGCAATTTTCCAGAAGACGATCTTTATTTGTTAGTCTTCCGCGCCGGTTTAATGTTCTGTAATAGAACCAGAATTACAGTGAAGTGTTCCGAGGTCATAAGCAGAAGAATAGTGTCATGCACTCGTGCCCCATTTGAGCAACGATTGTCCAATGACATTACCAAAATTAATTTCTGAGAATGAAGTAAAGTCATTTACAAGACACTGTACGCTGTTTCATTGTTTAATATTAAGTAGTTTTTGAAAATGTAAATAAACTGTAATTTCAAAGACAATTTTCAGGGTAGCATTACTCCCAAAATTTTCACCTTAGGGTTAAATTGAAAATACAGTTTCGGCATGGGTTTTGTGAGTTATCACCGCATGAAATTAACACTCTCCATCTAGACTCGCCATGTATAGTTGATGACAGTAGATAGTAATGTGAACAGCTATGCACAATGTAAAAGACTTTTATCATCTCGTTCTAGGTTTAAAACATTTGATATTTTGAGTTAGGAATACAATCAGGGCTATTTAGGGAACATTTTAAATACAGTATTTTCTCAAATTGAAATTATTTCGAATCAATAAACAACGATGCGTAGGTGGAAACTAGGTATTGGAATTTAAGTTCCAGAATATTCCGTTACTTCGAAGATATGTCTTTACCTTCTGGCTTTCTCTAAAAACAAGACAAATAATTACACTTGGCATGATGTTTCTATTTCTAATAAAATAACTAGTCAGCAAGAAAATTACTTATCGCACAAGTTTAACGAAATAAATCACCTCTTTCTAAAACAAATATTAACAGAATTGAAAACTTTAGGTACGTGATTTTTCGAGTGTTCATTCAGACGAATGAATTTTAATGTACATGCTGTACTTAAGTAAATTCTGCTAACTTTTGTCACAAACAAAAAAAACCTGTGTCAAAAAACACCCAATTTTATTTGTAAAAATTGCAGATAGTGCCCGAAAGTAATACAGTTTCATACATGCTTATCTTTATGAGATATTAAATGTCGTTTGCTTTAAGATTTCGTTTGTTCATATGTATACAGCGTCATAGCCTTCGGGTTTCCTGTACCTTTACCAATTTTATGGGCAACTTTCCTGATAGATGTGTAAGTGCAGAACAAAATGTCGCATTATGTCTTCTGGACACGACAATATGAAATATGTGGATCACACTGGAATCCATGAATTCTCGTGTTACAGTGTGTCATGGCGTACCTGTCCTGTACGAAAGGTGCACAGTAGTGCTCATCAGAAAGTAAACGTTGTCTTTTATTTGAGTATATTTTTTTAGTGTTCTACCGAAAATATGTTTTCCTTGTACATTTCTGTTACCAAATTGTAAAGATCAGTAATTTCCGTTACAGACAACATCATTCGTTTACTATAACAAATTATTTACTCTGTCAGTCAAGTCTTTCCCAGTGTATAATTCATCAGACCTTTTAAGTTTTCAATGTACGGTAGTAAAATACCTGCCACAGGAAAGGAAACCGTAATCCCTCACAGGAAAACAATTTATATTTTTTCTATATGCTTGTTATAAGTCAAGGCCAGTAACTAAATGTCTTACCAGAACGTGATTCGTATTCGGTCCTACACAGTTATATTATCGCAGATGTGACTCTGTTATATGCGGGGAACATGCTGAAGGTACACATAGATGAAGCAACGTATTTCATTGCTAAAATTAAAAAAGGGTAGTATCAGTTTTCAATATTAGGTTACAAAGCTCCAATCCGAAACGCTATTGCTGTGATTTTCATTTAAATAGGCCAATCATATTTCATGTATTTTTTTTTAATTCGACTTCTACAATGATTAAAAAAGTAAAATTAGTTTTCGATATTAATATAACCAGCTGACTTACTAAAGCAATCTTTGTTTCACAATAATGCAAACGAATTACCTACAAAATCCAACTAATTTCCATTTAATAAATACGCCTATCAAAGCCGATGACCATAAATTAAATGTGGTCACCGAGAAATAATATTTATTTATGGTTTATTCTCCGATCTATACGTAATTTTGTACAATGTATTTGTGTACGGTCCTTTTCTTGTAACTTAAGGCAGCTGCCTGGTGAAGGGCATGTTTATGTGTGTTAGGCGAAAATCGGTGAGGCGTTGCGAGCGACGCCGGGGGGTATATTTATTGTGGTATCGCCTCTACGGCCAGAGTTGTAAACATGCGCGTAGTGCTCCCGCCGTAACGTTTTTACTGTGACAATTTAAGCGGTGACCCTATCATTTTACTAAACGCGTCACTGTAATAAAGTCCAATGCACTTGTAGACTTCAATTTCGCACAAATTAGTTGTATATGTATCGAGCAACAACCGCGTGAAAAGCCGATTTTAGCCAAGTTTGAGAGCATTAAAATAATGCTTCCAATGTGTGTTACGTCTTTGAGTATCACATTTACAAGTAGTCTGAAGTGGGTTTTATTTTTGTAGATAAGCATTGTGGACGCACGTTTACTGGTTTCTGAGAATAAACTTAACTCCGGGCACGCTGCATGCAGTTCGAGTGCCATCCAGACGACCGCCTTAAGTTACAGAATAAAGACTACGTAACATAACAGTATACAATATTACACGCAAACAAAACCGCATGCCGAACAAAACGAGAACCAGTGCAGCTATTTATATTCGAGGAATCGACATTTACGTACTCAATAGCAATCCGCCCGCGGCTTTGTTCGCGTGTATTCCTTGCAGTAGATCGTATTTACTTTAATTAAAGAGCCCTCTTTGTACACCAGATTAGTAGTTCAGCCGTCAAGTGTTAGAATAACCAAGTTGTTTTGCTAATTAAGTTAACTGTGCAGCAGGTTGAGTAACTATATCCCCTACGCGATAACCAGTCTTATGTCCCTGCCACTAACAGCAACTTCCTCGGGGCCACTTTTACAGGCACAGTAAAATTTACCATGAGGGGTAATTAAAGTCTCTAAAATGTAAGAGGGGTTTAAACTGGAGTACGTAGTATGGAGTCTGATTTCCTCCAAGTACTCCCAATGGTGACTGTGCCTCAATTACACAGTTTTTGCAAAACCTTCATTTGAAGTTTAGTGACATTAGGGAGTTTTGGTTGGTTAATGTTTCGTATAAACCTAACTGGAATTCAAACCTTGAACGTAATCTTGTGCGATGCTTTATGTGGGTAGATGATGTCGAGAACTTAAGTAGGTAGAGGACTGCGTAATACACTTGGTACCCCTTCGGACGACTTAATCTATATGGTACTTATTTAATTAGCCTTGCAGTTGTTGAATAGTCAGGATTGCACTTTTGCACAGCCTTACAGGGAATTCTGGTTCAGAAACTCCGTAACTATAGACCCGAGCTACAAAACAATTACGACACGTAATATCGTTAAGTATTCGTGAAAATGTCGTTGATGAAAACAACATTAAATCCATTCCCTAGGTACAAAGAGGCTGCACAACATTTTCTCGGTAGAATTTCGGAATAAATTTAACTCATAAATTATTTCTCCCTGGTCGTACTTGCTTTTCGGATCGTCTGCCTTAAAAGTTTAT